>PVJX010009661.1:0-60204 GCA_004027295.1 Dolichotis patagonum | reverse complement strand
AGGCTGGCCTCAAACTCAGTGATTCTCTTGCCTAGGCCTCCCAAATGCTGGGATTACTGGTGCACACAGTACCAGGCTGTCCCTTCCATTTTTGTAAATGGATCAGAATTCTGCATCTGACCTCCATCTCCCCTAGAAAACAATTATAGTTTACATATAGGGTTTCAAGGCTGGACATGATGGTGCAAACCTGTAATCCCAGCACTAGGGAGGCTGAGGCAAGAGGATCACAAATTTGAGCCCAGCCTGGGTAATTTAGCAACTTAATGAGACCTTGTCTTGGGCAACCCATTCAGGAACCCATGTGTCTCAGACAGAAGCTTTCTTTCTCTAAATATATTCTGCTCCTAAAAAAAAAAAAAAAAAAGAATGAGATCTGGCTCAAAAAAGAGTTGGTGGCTCAGTGTGAAGGCCCTGGGTTCAATTCTCCATATCTTTTAAAAAAAAAAAAAGGCCAGGAAGTGTGGATACTCTCCACTCTCTCCCCTCACTTTGACCCCACCCTGTAAAACACTTCCTCTCACAAATGGCCATTCCTTCCTGCACCCATTTACTGATTGTCACCACCAGGGGGCACCTG
Organism: Dolichotis patagonum; assembly: GCA_004027295.1. Classification (NCBI taxonomy): domain Eukaryota; kingdom Metazoa; phylum Chordata; class Mammalia; order Rodentia; family Caviidae; genus Dolichotis; species Dolichotis patagonum. Next base: position 59,624 of record PVJX010009661.1, on the reverse strand, counting down.
GAGAGCAAAAATTGTTAATGGGTGGGGATCCACCCTGTTTATCTGTTAACGACTGCAGTGCAGCTGCTGAACCTGTGGTTCCTGTGTCCCTATCCTGTACGATGTCTGAAGTAGGAGAGACTGATGACCTGAACGAGGGTGATGAAAGGGAGAAATTTGGAAGGGGGAGGCTCCACGTGTCACTTTATCAATCCCTTCAGCCCTGGAAACCTCCCTTCTAGTGGTTTGCAAATTTCAGTTTTACAGAGCTTTCAGAGGATTCGTTTTCCTGCTGTAGTTCTGCCGTGTCGGTTGCCAAATAGATCACTTATATCTTCAAGCCTCTTATTCCCCTTTCTCTTCGTTCATCTCTGGGAATATGGAAAGCACAGGTAGCAGATGGAAAAATGTTCTTTTAGAATTCTGTACACTAAATGAATCAGTCTAAAATACTGGCAGCCCCAGTAAAGTAGAGAAGAGGATGTGAGAAGCTGTAGGGGCAGGTTGAGAACCTGGGCAAGTTGTTTATTAATTTTTGTTTTTGTTTTGAGTCAGGGTCTCACTATGCATCCCAGGCCTCCAACTCATAGCAATCTTCCTGCCTCATCCTCCCGAGTGCTGGGATTACAGGCATGTGGCAACAGCTCATAAACAGGTTTTAAATGGTTTTGGTGAAACAGCCTGATGAAATCTATGCCCTGCAGAGTCAGATAAGACTTAAGACTTAGCTGCAGATCTAGGCCCTCCCCAATAACCAACCCTAGTTTCCCTGCTGTGTTCCACAGAATAACACAGTAAGACATACACTTCAAAAGGTATTCTATGGCCAACCCTGTCCCTCCTCAGCGTCCAGTTCATCTAGTTCCCAGGTACCTGTAAACAAATCCAGAAAACTAGTAACAACAGTCATCAGTACTTTTTCCTAGCGCTTTTTTCTTCCTAAAACCATACAGTACTGTGTGTAGCACTGTATTAGTTCTACAACTGACTTTTCTTTTAACTCATAGGAGAAACTGAGCTGCTTACCAGTCTTGAGTCCTTATCTTAGTGACCTAGAAGTTCTTGGAATATCTAATATTTTTTGCTATAGTCAAGCCTATCCCTCCTCCTTTTGGAGCTGTTGTTTTGTTTAGTACTGAGGACTGAATTCAGGTCCCTCACTACATCCCCAGCCAATTTATCTCAACTCTGTATCTGATTTTCTAGTTTTCTCTTGAGTGTGCCAGTAACGCTGCACAGAGTAGGGGGCTAGGGATGCATTCCACAAGGTTGGCGTACATTCCAAATAGGGTCATTTCATTTCCTTTTGTAAAGGGGGCCAGGAAAAAAAATGGCTAAGAAATGTGCTTGGAGTATCAAAACTAGGGAAAGTTGATAAATGTACATGTAGAGATCCAAGAACAAATCCTGCAAAACCATCTGAATGATGAAAATTCTGGCCATCCACAACCTTAATTTCGCAAATCCAGCTCCTTAAAACCTAGAAATTGGAGGTCCAGCTCTGCATGATGTCACGCCACAGGCGTTCCAATCCCACGTGGGAGGGGCATTTAGTCCCGCCTCTCTTTAAATTGTACACCACCCCAACTTTACTTTAGGACCAATCAAAGATTGCACATCAGCGCCTTTCCGTCCTTCCCCCCGTCTCCCCCCTGTCTCCCCGCCATCCCAGACCGCCCATTTTGACACTCAGGTCCAATCAGGGAAGCCCTGCCTGTCAAAGGTCCTATTCCCCCGCAGTAGAGAGGCGGAGTTTCAATCTTTTGACTCCACCTTAGTCACTGCGGCGCGGACCAACCCAAACCGCCTGGGGGTGTGGCCTTGGATCCCCTCCCCCACACGGGGGCTCATGGTTTGAAGAGGGGGAAGCTGGCTGCAGGCTAGGCCAGCTCCGGAGGTCTCGCTTCGGGTGGTGCTCTCAGAAGTGGCACCATGGAGCGCTCTCAGGGAGAGGGCTCTAGCCCCAGCCCCATGGACCTGCCCTCTGCGCCCTCCGACCCCCCAGACCAATCCCCTGCTGTTCACGCGAAGCTGGACCCGGACTCCGGGCTCCCACCTGCTGGCCCAGGCGCGGGGAGTGAGGTTCTGGCGGTGCTGACTTCGTTCGTGCGGCGCTTGTTGGTGCTGGTGCCAGTGTACCTGGCTGGAGCAGCGGGACTCAGCGTGGGTTTCGTGGTTTTCGGCCTCGCCCTCTACCTGGGCTGGCGCCGGGTCCGAGACGAGAAAGAACGAAGTCTCCGGGCGGCGAGACAGCTACTGGACGACGAGGAGCGGCTCACAGCCAAAACGCTGTACCTGAGCCAGCGAGAGCTACCTGCCTGGGTGAGCCACCCCGCCGGCCCCGAGCCATCTCGGGGCCCTCTGTCCGGGCTCGCTCTCCATCGTGGGACAGTGAGTCCCGCTAGCGGGCCGGGACGTGCCACTCACCCGGCCGCCCATACACTCTCCCCGCCCACTCCTGCTGCACGCCAGGATTAGATCTTCCGCAGACTGGGTTTTCCTGCGCTCTCGGGCCACGGCAGTGGAACATCTGGGCGCCCGGTCCGGCCGAGGCGCGCTCTCCTACCCTGGCTGTCTTCTGCGCTGCGCCCGGCTTCGGCCGCTGCGCCGTTGCTGCCCTGCCCCCAGTCCCGGCCACCTCGGAGATTCCCTCGCTTCCCCGCCCTCCTCAAGACTTTTTACCCACTTTAGACCATAAGCTTTGCCTTTCTCCCACTCTTGTCCCCGACACCCGCGGGGACCCCACCCCTGGGGCATTGCTTAGCTGAGCCCTAGCGCCCGGAGCAACCCTGCGCGGTTGCCTTCCAGCCTCAAGCATCCGGGCTGCAGCGCGGCGGAGGCGGCTGCTGGGCTGAGGGAGGGGGTGCCCGGAAGAGGGTAGTGCGGCTGCGGCAGTTCCCGCTGCCCCCACTGCACCGGTCCCTGCCGGCCCCACCCTTTTCCGGACTGTGGGCTGCGCTGGCTGCGTTGACCTAGACCCTTCTGTCTGTGCGCTGTCTCCTGGGCAGAGGCTGACGCCTTCTCTCGGCCTTGCAAAGTCAGGGCCCGTTAAGGCCCCTCCCTGCCACCCTTCCTGCCCCTCCTAGCAGCCGTTGGGGGGGGGGTGGAGTGGCAGTGGCGGAAGAGAAGGAATCACATTGACCCTAGGCAGGCACAGGCTAGCTTCCTAGACCCCGCACTAGAGAGGAGAGGAAAAATGGTCCTAGAGACTTGGAGCTCCGACAGCAACTGTCTCTTCCTCCTACTCTTCCTCTTGGGAATTAATCTCCCTTCTATTACAGAAGACAGGTGTCCTTTTCCATAAAAGGTGTCACACAGCAAGAAAGAAGAAAGAAAGCCAGCCAGAGCCTAAAAAAGCTCCAGTCCTTCCCTGTCAAAGATTTATTTTCACCTCCCTGGCTCTGGAGCCCAAGTCCAACGAGGGGAGGAGGGAAGTCTGGACAAAGGAACCAGGATTCCCTCCAATCCCAGCCCTCCCCCTCCAGAAAGAATGTGCCCTTCTCTTCCCCCTTACTCCTCCCGCCCCAGCAGCTGTCACTTTACATCCCTGAGCTATCCAAAGAGCATCTTCATGTGAGCCTTATTAGAGAGCTCAGTGCCCCCAACTTCTGAGGAATGAAACCTCAGGACACCCAGCCTCCTTGGGTGAGGAGCGCTGTGGCAGTCCCGGCCCTCTGGCATCCCACTGCACCTTAGGCGATGCAGGCAGAGGTGTGCCTGTGGTCACTGTCTGACTTACCCCTGCAGGTCAGCTTCCCAGATGTGGAAAAGGCTGAATGGCTAAACAAGGTGAGAACTGATCAGGTTTTTACTTTTCATGAGAGGAGAATGAGAATTCATTCTTCTTGCCAGGTCCTGTCACACTTCAGTTCCAGGCTGAGCCTAGTCCCCAGTGCTGCCCATAGGGAGGATTCTGAAGGAATTTCCCTTCAGAGGAGAGATGGGGATATTCTCTGACCACATTTCCTCACTCCCAGATCGTAGCCCAGGTCTGGCCCTTCCTGGGACAGTACATGGAGAAGCTTCTGGCTGAAACTGTGGCACCAGCTGTTCGGGGATCTAACCCCCATCTGCAAACATTTACATTCACACGAGTGGAACTGGGAGAAAAGGTATTGTGGGAAGAACTGAGACCAGGAGGGGTGCAGCTCAGAAGGGACTGAGATGCTCCTCCCTTCTCTCCTGGCTGTCTCAAGGTCTGCTCTCTCTCTAGCCATTGCGCATCATAGGAGTAAAGGTCCACCCTAGCCAAAGAAAAGATCAGATCCTGCTGGACTTGAACATCAGGTAGCACCACTGTCTGCTTCCCTTTTGGGGGTCCTGATCACTCCTGGCTACTTCACTGCCCTAGCCCCTACATCAGCCTAATGCTAACCATTGTTCTCTTCCTCACCAACCCCCAGCTATGTAGGTGATGTGCAGATTGATGTGGAAATAAAGAAATATTTCTGCAAAGCAGGAGTCAAGGGCATGCAGGTGGGACAGATGCCAGAGCCCCTCATAATAGGGGGTTTTCACCCTAAGTTTCATGGGATGTGGGGAAGCAGGAGGTTGGAAAAGTCAAGAGTGGGGAAATACTTTAGTGTTTTCTTCTTGCCCTAGCTACATGGCATCTTGCGGGTGATTCTCGAGCCACTCATGGGAGACCTTCCTATTGTGGGGGCCGTGTCAATGTTCTTTATCCGACGCCCGGTAAGGAAGAGCATTGAGAGGGATAGGAAAGCAGAGGAAACAGGATTGGGATGGTGACAGTAGGTAGCTATGGAGAATAAGAATTAACAAAAGGTCAATAGGCTTGGCAACCCTGGGATGGGTGTGACTATGTCCTATAGAATCTGTCCTGACCCCTCCCGCTTTCCTTCCAGACTCTAGACATCAACTGGACAGGGATGACCAACCTGCTGGATATCCCAGGACTTAGGTATCAAGGACTCATTGAGCACTTGCTAAGTATTACAGCCCTAGCTTGAGGGTGTAGGGATTCTAAAGCAGTAAGAGATGTAGCCTGTACCCTGTGAGACCTCCACTGTAGAGGAGGAGTTTGCTACTGTGATTTTTCTGCAGGAGGAGCATGCATGTTGGTAGGGAGTAAAGAGGGCTGAACACTGCTCAAGCAGGGGCAAGAAGAGCAGGAAGAGCAGCCAGGGGTGGCAGTGAAGTAGGTGGGGAGTTGGGATAGAAGAGTAACCAAAAGGATTTTCAAGAAAGACTTCCTTATAAGCTAGAGGTCTGTCTTGCAGTGGGAAGCAGTTGGGTTTAGAGGAGAACTGAAAGTTGGGGCCAATGCTCCTTTTCTACCACGCCCTCCATGCAGCTCTCTGTCTGACACTATGATCATGGATTCCATCGCTGCCTTCCTTGTGTTGCCCAACCGACTGTTGGTGCCTCTTGTGCCTGACCTTCATGATGTAGCCCAGTTGCGCTCCCCTCTGCCCAGGGTATGCCCCTCCCTGATTAACTAGCTTCCTATCCAGAACGCCATGCTGGCTTCTTTGTTTCTGACCCACCAATTCCTAACTTCAGGGCATTATTCGGATTCACCTGCTGGCTGCTCGAGGGCTGAGTTCCAAGGACAAATACGTGAAGGGCCTGATTGAGGGCAAGTCAGACCCCTACGCACTTGTGCGTGTGGGCACCCAGACATTCTGCAGTCGCGTCATCAACGAGGAGCTCAACCCTCAGTGGGGAGAGACTTACGAGGTATTAAGCAGAAGAGGAATGGAGCTGGGGGAAATGAAGAGGCTTCTTGAGGCTGTGGGAAAGATGCTGAGGGGCCTTCCAGCTGCAGCCCATGAGACCTTAGCTCTCTGTGTGCTGCAGGTGATAGTACATGAGGTCCCGGGGCAGGAGATTGAAGTGGAGGTGTTTGACAAGGATCCAGATAAAGATGATTTTCTGGGCAGGTGAGCCCCAGTCTGTGTTGATTCAAAGCTTCAGTGCTCCTAAGGTCCTAGAAGTAACTGTAGTTGTTTTCTGACTCTGGAACTCTTCTATCATTTTTCTTTCCCTCCCCTATGGCACATGCATGCGCACACATATACACACACACGTACACACACATGCGCATGCAAGTATCTCCTAAGTCGAAGGAGAAGGGAGTCTGAGCTGTGTAGGGGCTTCTGGGTGGTTCACTGGAGGGCCACTGCCACGTACCAATGACATTGTGTCCTTTTCTCCTCTCACTGCTCTCTGCCCTCCTTGACCCCAGAATGAAGCTGGATGTAGGGAAGGTGTTACAGGCTGGAGTACTGGATGAGGTAAGTTGGGAGAAGTGGACCACAGTGGGAGTGATCTCCCGCTTTGGGCAGACAGTAGCTGCTACGTTGGTGGGGAGATGGATGGGTGGGTATCTGATCACTACTGGCCCTCACTTCTACTTCTTCCTTCAGTGGTACCCTCTACAAAGTGGCCAAGGCCGAGTTCACTTAAGGTTAGAATGGCTGTCACTTTTGCCAGATGCAGAGAAACTGGAGCAGGTAAGTTATGTGGGTAGAAGGAAGAAGAACAGGGATTGGGAGGGCCAAGGCCTGACCTCTCTGTCTCCTGTCAGGTTCTACAGTGGAACCGGGGAGTCTCCTCTAAACCAGAGCCTCCTTCAGCTGCCATCCTAGTTGTCTACCTGGATCGAGCCCAGGATCTTCCTGTGAGTTTGGCTTGAGGGGACCAGGGAGCCCAGGGTGCAGCAATGCCACATCCTCCCTTGCTGAGGATGCAGGCACCGCTGCTTGGCTTTCTCCAGAAGTAGAAACATAATGCAAGGATTCCAAGGAGGGGATCCAGTCCACCTCAGGGAGGAGACTGCTGTGATGCTGCTTTCCTTCCTAAGACCATAACATCTGAATTCTGCTCCCACAGCTGAAGAAGGGGAACAAGGAGCCCAACCCCATGGTACAACTGTCAGTTCAAGATGTGACCCAGGAGAGCAAGGTGAGGGAGCATCGTTGCGGGGGGCATCATGGAGTAGGAGGAAGGCTTTTTGGGGCAAAGTCTCCACTTTACAGTGTTTCCAGTGCAAAGATTGGCTAGAGAAACAGGAATGGTACTGTGGTGTCCACACATTGCCTGTCTTCCCCACCTCCAGGCTGTCTACAACACCAACAGCCCAGTGTGGGAGGAAGCTTTCCGCTTCTTTCTGCAAGATCCTCGAAGCCAGGAGCTTGATGTGCAGGTGAGATAATCACTTATTTGCCTTATTCTTTCTTCCCAGATCTGTGTTAGCGTGTGTGTGTGTGTGTGTGTGTGTGTGTGTCTTAGGATTGAACCCAGAGACCCTCTACCATCAACCTACACCCCAGCTTTTGCTGAGATGCTGTCATACTAAGTTGTTCAAGCTGGCATCAAACTTGTGATTCTCCTGCCTCAGCCGCCCAAGTAGCTGGGACTACAGATTTGCGTCACCATGCTGACTGAATCCTATAGTCTTTTTTCTTTTTTGTGGTGCTGAGAATAGAACCCAGGTATTGCATGTGCTAAGCAAGTGTCCTACTATTCAGCCACATCCCCAGCCCTCATGACCTCTACCGCCAATCCATCTACTAGACTTCTCCCAACCCACCCTGGTCTTCCCCTGTGCCCTACCTATCTGTTTAGAATCAAGTTTGGTTTTTTTGGTACCGGACATCAAACTCACAACCTCACACTTGCCGGGATGATCTGTTTTTAATGTTACTGGGAGTTGGGTCTAAGGTTTCACTCCTAGAATCAGTTTTTATAATTATTTGTTGCATACTTATTTTTATTATATATATTTTTGTTCATTTTTTGGTTTTTTGAGATAGGATCTCACTGTATAGTTCAGGCTGGCCTCAAACTCATGGCACTGCTCCTGCCTCAGCCTCCCAAGTGTTGGTACTACAGGTGTGTACTACCATGCCTAGCTTGTTTGCTTGTTTTTACATTATCACTATTTTTTTTTTTTTGTACTGAGGATCGAACTCATGACCTTGTACTTGCCAGGCAGACACTTAAGCCACTGAGCTAAATCCCCAGCCATTGTTTGCTTGTTTTTGAAATAGGGTCTCACTATATAGTCCAAACAATATAGTGGCCTCAAACTCACAGAGATCCTCTTGCCTCAGCCTTCCAAATTCTGGGATTACAGGCATGTACCACCATTAACCACCAGTGAGTTTAAGGCCAGCCTGAACAGAGTGAGACCCTGTCTCAAAAAGACCAAAAAAAAAAAATTTTTTTTTAATATAAGGGATTTAGCTCAGCGGCATAAGCTCCACCTTGCCAAGCACAAGGTCATGAGTTCAAAAAATAAATAATTTTTTTAAAAAATGGGGGGGGCTGATTTTATTTTTTGTTTTGTTTTGAGACATGGCCTTGCTATGTCATTCAGGCTGGCAATGCACTCACTATGCTCCCCAGGCTGTCTTCCAACTCACAATGATCCTCTTGCCTCAGCCTCCAGAATGCTGGGATTACAGATGTGCACCACCTCGCCTAGATACCCCAAAAGATTAACACTCCAAATTTTAAAGGTCATAGAAGAGCATGGAACAGTATCCACCTCCACAGTGCTTACTGGCCAGTTTGATAGATGAGCTACACATATATCAAACTATCCTAGAACATGAAATATTAACCAGCAGGAGCAAAATATTCATGGTATGACGAGGATGGTCAGAAAGGCACTGAGGCTGAAGTCATGAGAGATTTTGTATAGGAAGTAGGGTTTTTATTAAGGCCTGGAGCTCTACCTACTTAAACAGGTAGAGGGAAGGAGCATGAGAACTTTCTGAGTAGCAGGAAGAGAATGACCAAAGGCAGAAGGGTCCCAGAATGAGGAGAGGGCTGGGAAGAGGTATCGAGTGGAAGAAAAGGTTTGTGACAGGAGCCATGTTGCCATTTCCCCAGTACCTCCTTCCCACATTGCCTCCTCTGCTGTCTGTAGGTAAAGGACGACTCCAGAGCCTTGACTTTAGGGGCACTGACTCTGCCTCTGGCCCGCCTGCTCACTGCCTCAGAACTCACCCTGGATCAGTGGTTCCAGCTCAGCAGCTCTGGCCCAAACTCCAGGCTCTACATGAAACTGGTCATGCGGGTATGGAAGTGAGGAGGCACCGAGGGTGGGGGAAGGCCTGTGGATTCCTCGGGATCGGAGAATTAGATAAGAGGGTACATGTACAGCACCTAGCAGATACACAGAAATGTTCACTGATCTGGCTGGGGGGAAGGACAGTGTGGGAGTTGGCTGGTGTGGAAAAAACATCTAGGGATGAACCTGACCAAGGCAGGGGACCTGGTGTCCCAGTCAGAGCCCCTGCCCTGCCCACCAACCCCTACGTACCGTGGCTACACCTCCTCGAGTGGACAATCTCATACCCTTCCCAGATCCTTTACTTGGATTCATCACAAATCTGCTTCCCCATGGTGCCGGGCACCCCTGGGGCTCGGGAGCTGGACAGTGAAAACCCCCCAGCAGGCAGCAGTGTGGATGTTCCACCTCGGCCCTGTCACACCACCCCCAGCAGCCACTTTGGGACTGAGGTGAGTTGCTACCTCAAGACCTTCAGGGTCCATTTGCCCACTTGAAGTGTGCACAACATGCTCAGAACTGATTCTGAGAAGTCTCTTTGACTGCTCTCTGGTCCCCCATCTGTCCCTTTTGCAGAATGTGCTTCGGATTCATGTGTTAGAGGCCCAGGATCTGATTGCCAAAGACCGTTTCTTGGGTGGATTGGTGAAGGGCAAGTCAGACCCCTATGTCAAACTAAAGCTGGCAGGACAAAGCTTTAAGAGCCATGTCGTTCGGGAAGATCTCAACCCTCGCTGGAATGAGGTTTTTGAGGTCAGAACTAAGTTGCCAGGGCTCCTGTCAGTCTGTTCTTCCTTCAAGCTCCTAGAGTGGTCCAAAAACCACAGGATTCAGTTGATCGGGGGGTCGGGGAGTGGGAAATGCAGTTATTTGGAGAGGTCAAGGAGAGAATTCTCTGTCACTGTTTTCTCCTGCTAGGTGATCATCACATCAATTCCAGGCCAAGAGCTAGAGGTGGAGGTCTTTGACAAGGACTTGGACAAGGATGACTTTCTGGGCAGGTGAGGGTCTGGAGGAGATGGGCTGGGCCTCTAGGGTTCATGGAGCCTGACCATTTACCTCTTGTCTTTCTCTTTCTCCACAGATGTAAAGTGAGTCTCTCCACAGTCCTAAATAGTGGCTTCCTGGATGAGGTGAGCATGAGATTAGAATGGATGGTCACTTCTGATCTCAACCCAAACCTCATCCTCTTTGCTTCCATCCCTACACATCTGAGTCTTCCCCCACCTGCTCCTGCAGTGGCTGACCCTGGAGGACGTCCCGTCTGGCCGCCTGCACTTGCGCCTGGAGCGTCTGACCCCCCGGCCCACTGCCGCTGATTTAGAAGAGGTTCGGGGGTGGGGGAGAGGGTGCTGGAGAAAGGAAGGGAGCCAAGTTGGGGTGGGCAGGGTGAGCCCTTCTCTCAGCTTCCAAGACCCCAGGTGGCAGGTGCCAGCCCAGCCCATCTCGTGCCCTCCCCAGGTGATGCAGGTGAACAGTCTGATCCAGACTCAGAAGAGCGCGGAGCTGTCAGCAGCCTTGCTGTCTGTCTATCTCGAGCAGGCAGAAGACCTGCCAGTGAGCTGTTCCCCCGCCCCGCAGCTCCTTGTCTTCTTCATCTCCCTCAGGCTGGACGCCCCCTCACAAATTTGGAATAGCAAATGGCACCTCTCTCCAATGGTGGTGCTGGGATGTAAGGCTCGTCCAAGGCCACATGGTGGTAGCTTTCAGGGGAAAAAAGGAGACACAGTGGATAGCTGTGGCTGTAATTTGTGAGGGGAGGACCTGACTGACTAGGTCTAAAATTTAAGACTAACAGTATTCTCTTTCTAGCTCCGAAAAGGCACCAAGCCTCCCAGCTCTTATGCTACTCTTACTGTGGGGGACACGACTCATAAAACTAAGGTATTAGGAAATGTCACAGAGTTAGGAATGGGAGGGAAGGCAGGTGTGGTGGCTGCATAATGAGTTCAAGGCCAGCCTGGACTATGTAGTGAGACTTTGTCTCAAAGAAAGAAAGAAATTAAAAGAATGGGAGAGGAGATGCCTGGCATGGTGGCACACACTGGTTCTGTAATCCTAGCATTCCGGAAAGGAGGCTGAGGCAGGAGGATTGCAAGCTCAAGCCCAGCCTGGTCAAGGGGAAAAAAAAAAAAAAAAAACAGTGGGACAGAAAGGAGGAAGAGTAGAGATTGTGTCAACCACTAATCATAACTTCCCGTCTCCACCAGACTGTTTCCCAGTCTTCAGCCCCCATTTGGGATGAGAGCACCTCCTTTCTCATCAGGAAGCCATACACCGAGAGCCTGGAGCTGCAGGTATGGGAAATGCACCCCACAGACACAGCAGATTCCCACCCTGGGTCAGCACTGAACCCTGACCAGAAAAAAGAACAGAAAACTCTTCAGGCTGAAAAAGAGTGGAAAATAGACAAGGCAAATTTATTATTGATTAGAGAGGTAGGGAGGAGCGAGAGGTCATGAGTTCAAGCTCCGGTACCAAAAAAAAAAAAGAGTTTGGAGGTTTGGTGGTGCACGCCTATAATTCCAACATTTGGGAGGCTGAGACAAGATTGCTACAATTTTCAGGCCAGCCTGAACTACAGAGTGAGACTCTGTCTCTAAATAAATAAACAAACAAAAATTTGGAGTTTAGCGGCAGTTCCCTGGCGTAATGGTTAGCACTCTGGACTCTAAATTTGGAGTTTATCCTAAAAATTTAGGGAGACTTTTGAAGGCATGAAAGGTAACCATATAGAGATCTGCATTTTAGGAATATAGGTCATGCTGGCTGTAGGGTTAAGAATGGGTTCAGAAGGGCAGCACTGAGTGACATGGTGACATATGCCTATAGTCCCAGCACTCTGGGAGGCTGAGGCAAAAGGATTGCAAAATTGAGCCTAGCTTAGCCAACTGACTGATTTAACAAGACTCTGTCTCATAAATAAATAAATAAACAAATAAGGAAAAGAAGAAAAGGAACTGGGACATAGCTTAGTGGTACAGTGCCCTTGTGTTTAGTCCCTAGTACTGAGGGGCTGAGGAGGCAGACAGAACTATCCAAATAATGAAATAGGAAATGCTAAGGGTGCACTGGGACGGGACAAGGACAAGCATAAAGGCTCAGGTGACTCTGGCTCTGGTGTGGCTCCTCCCACGCTCAGAGGCATCCTCAGCACACAGCCTGTAGTGGTTGTAGGCAGTCACATGGATATGCAGGGTGAAAAGGAGGCAGGGCAGACATGTTGGGCAGCCCAGCAGCTACAGGCCAGAGGGCAGAAGAAGAACCCATCAAGGGGCCCAACGTACCCAGAATATCGTGAGAATGGGTAACAGAAACCAGAAGCACATTTCCAAGAGAGAAGTGCTGAGCTGGTGGCACAGGCCTATAATCTCAGCACTCAAGAAGCTGAGGCAGAAAGATTCCAAGTTCAATTCCAGCCTGGGCTACATAGTGAGACTTTGTCCCAGAAAATAAACAGAAAACAAAAAATGAGAGAGAAAATAGCCAGATGTGTCAAGAAAACAAAAAATGAGAGAGAAAATAGCCAGATGTGTCAAGAGGTAAAATAAAAGGAATGAGAATTACTGACTTTGGAAAGTTAAGAGGTCATTGATTATTGGGGTAACTTCAGTGGCCTAGATGCACTAGAAACTAGATTTCAGTGGGTTGATGGGTAAACAAAAAGTGAAGAGGAGCTGGGTATGGTGATGCAGGCCTATAATCCCAGCATACTGGAGGCTGAGGCAAGAGGATCACAAGTTCAAGCCCAGCCTGGTTAATTTAGCAATCATCCTGTCTCAAAAAATGAAGAAAGCCTGGGGGCATAGCTCAATAAGGCTCTGGGTTCAATTCCCCCATACTATGGGGCAGTACGAGGGTGAAGAGGTTGCATTGGTGGTGCATGCCTGTAGTCCATCCACGTGGGAGGCCGAGGCAGGAGAATCACTGTTGAGTTTAAGGCCAGCCTGGGCTACTACTATGTAGTAGTAGTAGTAGTAGTACCCTTTCTAAAAAAGCCAGAACAAAACAAAAAGAGCTGGGGATATTGCTCACTGAGAAAGCCTCGGTTTAATCCCCAGTACTGGGAAAAGAAAAGAGAAGAGAGGACTGAGAAATAGAGCTCAGGCATAAAGCATGTACCTGGCTTGCTTGAGGCCTGGATTAGATTCCCAGCACCCAGGCGTAGGGGGACAGCAACTGTTACCACAGCTTTACAAAGAAGAATCTCAGCAAAACTACCCCAAATCCAAGTGTTGGGCCATGAGCCCCACGGTTAAATAATTTATCAATGCCTTTGCCTCTGGTCACAGTCCTCTTGCCCCACAGGTGCGGGGTGAGGGGACAGGCACCCTGGGCTCATTATCGCTGCCCTTTTCGGAGCTCCTGGAGGCTGAGGGGCTCTGCCTAGACCGATGGTTCGTGCTCACCAATGGCCAGGGGCAGGTGCTACTGAGAGCACAGCTAGGGGTGAGTGCCAGGAAACGGTGGGCCACCAAAGGGAGGGTGGGAGGGCCTCTGTGGCCAAAGGGTACCTAGGAGGCTGGGAACAAAGAGCTATGTCCTTACTGCAAGGGGCCAAGAGAACTCACGGCTTTCTTCCCTCAGATCCTAGTGTCCCAGCACTCAGGTGTGGAAGCCCACAGCCACAGCCACAGCTCCTCCTCTCTGGCTGAGGAGCCAGAGCTCTGGGGAGGACTCCCTTATGCCACTGCCTCAGCCCCAGAGCTCCGACAGCGCCTTGTCCATGGTGACAGGTAAAGGACTGGAAGGAGGCGGCATGTGGGCAGCATATAAAATATGAGTTATGGGTTCCTTAGGCGTCACCCTGTCCCAGACCTGCGGCCATCTCTCCACAGTCCCCCTGAGGCACCTGTTGGACCCCTGGGCCAGGTGAAGCTGACTGTGTGGTACTACGGTGAGGAGCGAAAGCTGATCAGCATTGTCCACGGCTGCCGGTGAGGCCCCTGCCCTCCTGCCTCAGGTGCCTTCCAGCTCTGCCTTTGCTCACGCATCACTACCTCCCCTTGTCACAGAGCCCTTCGGCAAAATGGACGGGATCCCCCCGACCCCTATGTTTCACTATTGCTACTGCCAGACAAGAACCGAGGCACCAAGAGGAAGACCTCTCAGAAGAAGAGGACCCTGAATCCTGAATTCAATGAACGGTCAGGTAGTGGGCATCTGAGTGGGGACAGGAGGCCTGTGGTGAACCTGGGGCTCTAACACCCACCCCTTCCCAGGTTTGAGTGGGAACTGCCCATGGACGAGGTGCTCAGGCGAAAGCTGGATGTCTCAGTGAAGTCCAGTTCCTCCTTCATGTCCAGAGAGCGTGAGCTTCTAGGGAAGGTGAGGGGCCAGGCATGGGTAGGGTGGGGTCCCTGTGAAGGATGAAGCATTCCAAGTCACACTCTGGAGGTGACACTGTCACCTGCGGTGGTGTGATGACAGATATAGTCTTTGGAGAAGTCAAAATAATGCCCTGCCCTTGCCCTCTGCCTGCAGGTGCAGCTAGATCTGGCTGAGATTGACCTCTCCCAGGGTGCAGCCCAATGGTGAGTCCCAGTGGTTAGGGCTGGGCCCATATCTGAGCAGACCATGTAAGAGCTGAGAACCACTGATTCCGTTAAGAGGCCTAGAACTGTGTCTTGTTTATGAAAGGACTGAAGAGCCCTCATCCACCTGAGCCCTCTCTTCTTTCCCTAGGTATGACCTGCTGGATGACAAGGACAAGGGCAGCTCCTAGAAGCTGGTGGTAACCTGCCCGACCCCGCTCCGTTTCCTGCCTTGCCTCTCACTATGTGGCCACATCAACGCAATGAACCCAAAGTTAGGGCCCCAGGGCTGAGCCTGTGCCCTCTGGCCCTTTTGCCCTCAGGCCCATATTGCGGCCTTTGCCTAACCAAAGAGAAGGACCCTGTGTTTTTCCTTCACTGTACGGCCTTCATCTTCAGGCTCTTGGGGCAGGGCCTGAGCTGGCTATTCCTCCTCTGCCTGCACACTGTTCTCCCAACTCCTCAGGGCCTTCATACCCGTGCCTGGCCACTGGAAGCACTAGCAGTGGCATTAGCTTACGCCAAATAGATTCTGGAAGGACCTTTCTTCTTTTAACTGGATGGGGCAGCTTCCTCCCTACTGTGAGCAGTCAGTGGGTGGACGTGTGTGGAAGGAAGACAGCTAAGCTCCTGAGCTGTGAGCCTCTTGCCCTACTGCATGTAGCAAACATACAGCGACTCAGGCAATGTCCACCTCTGTCCCCACCGACATTGAACCTGTCCTGAAAACGCAATTGCTATGATGACAGCCCTGACGGTGAATCAGGAACACTTGTGTTCTACCTAAACCTTCAGGTAGGGGATGCCAACCTGGTGATGTGCAGATGACCTTGAAGGACTCAGGACAACAAAACCAATTTTTTGTTCAAGTGCCTGGGTTATAAACTCACTGAGTAGAACTGAATCTGACACTTTTGCACCAACTCTGTCAATCCACTGTATCTTATATTAAACATTATACTCAAACCAGCTGTGGTATTTTCCTTAAATGGGAATCTAAAGCCATGTGTGGTGGCACACACTTGTAATCTTGGGATGCTGAAACAGGAGGATCACTGCTAGTTTGAGGCCAGCCTGGACTACATAGTGAGACCTTGCCTCAAAAATAAACAAAAAGAAATGGGAATCTAACCTGTTCATCAGATGTTTACTCCAACTGTCAGAGGCCTTCATTCAATTTGTATATCAGGTCACTTTAATTAATAGACCCAATAAAATGGAGTCAGCAGAAATACCATTCCTGTGGAGGTCAAGGGCCCTGTGTGAGGGGTCTGCTGAGGTGAAACTAAGTCACTGTGAGAATCTTACTTGAGTAATTTGCTGATCACTGTCATTTCACAGGCTACCTCAGGGAAGGACCCCGAGCCCTGACAAACCCAGAAGCTCTGGGGTACAGCACAGGCTCAGTGTCTGCTGTCAGGTAACACCTACATGCAGAGGGCTCCAGGCCCATCTAACAGGCAATTGAGTATTTCACACCCATCCCGATGTGCTCTCCTGGAACTCTGCTCCTTGAAGGAACTGTTTGGGAATACAGGCTTTGAGGGTTGTGCTTTTCTGTCCTGTGAAGTGAGAAGAAGAGACATTCAGTTACCACTGGAACAGGAATGCGGGGGAATTTCCTAATGCCTCGAAGGACTTTTACCACCATCTCTAGACATAAAGACTTTAGGGTCCTCCCTACTGTGAGAAGAAAGACTCAGGAAAGGATTAAGTTCAGTTCCTCAGATTCTCAAAATTCTCTTCATTGGTAAAAATGGAATTTAGGGTTGGGCATGGTTGTGCACACTTATAATCTTACTACTTGGGAAGCTGAGACAGGAGGATTGCCAAGAGTTCAAAGTCAGAAAGCCAGGCATGGTGGCGCATCCCTGTAATCCCAGCACTCAGGACGCTGAGGCAGGAGGATTGCTGCAAGTTCGAGGCCAGCCTGGGCTATAATAGTTTAGTGGTAGGCTCAACTATTTGGCAACACCTTATCTCAAAAAAAACAACAAAACAAAGTCCAAAGTCAGCCTCAACTATGTAAGAGACCCTTTCTCAGAAAACAAAAATCCCTCAATTTATTTAGACCAGGGTCTTGCTTTACAGTTCAGGCAAACTATGTAGCCCAGCTGGCCTCATGGCACCCTTCCTACCTCAGTCTCCTGAGCGCCAGGATTACAAATGTGCACCACCACAACCCAGAGAGAGAAACCCTGACCAAAATGCACACTGTCCCCAACTGAGCTGCTGTGTTTTCAGAGATCCCTCTATTCTTTTCTGCTTCCTCTGCCGTCCTCCTCACCAACTGTGGTAATCGGGTTGTGAGAACAATTAGAATCAGGAAGGACACAGAATTTATTATTTTATGATGGTCACTCAGTTAAACACAAGAAAGTGCAGGAACTCTGTCTACAATACTAAAGACCCAGAATATTCAGCCAAGGGCCTGGATCCCACAGCAATGTCCTGCATGAGTCCAGATGAAGACCTAGAGCCCATGACAATGCCTCCCACGAGTCCAACTGGAGGTCTAGAACCCACGAGAAGGACTCACGCCAGTGTCTTATAGATCTATGCTGGGAAGGCCCAAAGGTCAGTGGTGGAAGCTAGAAAGTCTATACCAGCAGGGTGAAGGAGCTGTGCTGGTAGGCTGAGGGTTCTACACTGGAGCTGAGAAGTCATGCTCAAAATAAGAACCAGGCTGCCCTGAAAAGTACCACAGCCATGCTCTGTGACACAGAGGCCCCGAGCTCCTCCGACAATAAGAACAGTTGAGTACATGCCAGAAAGCCAGCACGACAAACTTTCCTGAAGATTAAACGGCACGTCTTCCCCCGCGGAGCAATACTTGATATAAGGACCAGAGCTCCCCAAAGTGAACCGCAGCTGCTCTCACCAACAAGGTCCCGAGCCCCACTGATGACAATGGTGGAACTCACACTGGGGAAGCCAGTCATGACGAGCTCCTCCAGAAGAACCAGCGGCTCAAAACAGCAACACTTAAGAGAAACCCACAACACCTAGCTCTTCTGTCTTTATTTATGCGGGCAACTTTCCTCGGGTGGGCCATCTACACTCAGCACCATGCTGATTTAATGCAGCTGGTGTTAAATTGATCACCAGTTTTTAATCCACAACACAAACTTAGAAGAATCCCAAGCACTAGTGCCTCCTTGACTGTTCTTAAACCTTATGGGAAGAAACTCCAAAGCAGGACCAAAAAAATCTTAAAATTTTAAGGTAGGTCTCTTCTGTAATTATTACACACTGAACACTTGGCACAAGGCCTGCTGTTCTTGCTGGCAGGTTATATAACCAGTGATTTATTGTGTGATTTTAAGAAACACTCCTGGGCCGAGATATAGCTCAGTGGCACAGCGCCAACCTGACAAGTGCCAGGTCCTGAGTTCAATTCCTGGTACCAAAAAAAAAAAAAAAAAAAAAAGATACACTCTTGATCTGCTTCACTGCTTTAACCATATTTAGGGAAAACTAGAAAAGAAGGCATAATCTCTGAAAGTTTTTTTGGTTTTGGTTTTTGTGGGGTTTTTTTTGGTACAGGGAATTGAATTTACAACCTTGCATTCACCAAGCAGGCACTGTGCCACTGAACTATAGCTCCAGCCCCACAGCCTCTAAAAGGGTCCCTACTTTTTTTCTTTTTTTTTGCATTGTACTGCAGCCTGAACCCAGGGCCTCACATATGCTAGGCAAGTGCTCTGCCACCGATCAACATCACCAGTCCCCTAATTGTAGCAAGTTCAGGATACATACAGAAGGACTAGCAATTTATATATTGAGACAATTCAATACATGATTGCACTTAAGTATACAAAGATGAAGCAAATTAAGGGGCCTTAAACAAATGTATTTTGTTTACTTTGTTTTTGAGGTCTCACTATATAGGGTCTCACTATGTAGTTCAGGCTGGCCTTGAATTTGTGGAGGTCCTCCTACCTCAGCCTCCCAAGTGCTGAGATTATGGACACATGCCAACATGCCTGGCTATGTTTTATTTTTGAGGCAGTATATAACCACATTAACAAGGTTGATTGGAATTTCACATCCTCCTGCCTCAACTTCCCAAGTAGGTGGGGCTATAGGTGTGTGAAACTATGCTTTCAGGTTTATAGTTCTTTACAGCAGTCTTGCTCTTATATTTCCAGTAATACCCAGCTAGTGAAACAGTGCATAAATCTTTGCCCCAAGACAATAAAATTGGTAGGTAGGAGATTGTTGCTTGAGAAAGGGCTGACTTAGAGCAGTAATAAATGACAGTTGTTTCTGGGTGTGGTGGTCCCAGCACTGAAAGGATTGAGGCATCTGAATCACTTGAGTTATGGCCAGCCTGGGTCACATCTGAATTCAAGGCTAGTTTCAACTATATGGCAAGTCCCTGTTTGAAACAAAACAAAGAAAAAATAACAATTTTTAGGCTATGAGGAAAGATGCAGAGTAATATAAAAGTAGGCAAAACTTTGCCCTTTAGTTGGTAACATTTTTATAATGATCAGGCTCAGAGACTATGTAGGAAACTATATTTTCATGTAATGCTGGTGGAAAAACAGAAGATGTACACAGTATAATCTCAGAACACAGTTTGGAAGAACACAGTAAAAATATTAAAGTACAGAAGTTGATCCAGCAGTTCTACTTACCCTAATGAAATCATTTAGCCTGCTGTGGTGGTAAACACCTGGAATCCCAGCACCCTGGGAGGCTGAGACAGAGGGATCAAAAGCTGGAGCTCAATCTCCGTAACTAGGGTTAGCAAGACCCTATCTCAAAACAAAAAATGAGTTCAAAGCCAGGCTGAACTACATAATGAGAACTTGTCTCAACAAAAACAAACAAGCAAACAAACATCTAATAAAAAGTAGGCTAAAACAGAAAAATCTCAAATTTAAGTCCAACCTGGGGAACTTAAGTGACTTAAGAAGATCCCTGTCTCAAAATAAAAATGCCTGGAAATCAGATGTGCTACTGCATTCCTATAAACCCAGCAAAGGAGGCTGAGGCAGGAGGATTGCTGGGCTCAAGGCTAAACTACATAACAAGACCCTGTCCCGTCCCACCCTCAAAAAAAGTGGGGGGGAAGGCAGGGATGTAGCTCAGTATGAAGGCCCTAGGTTCAATCTCCGGTACCACAAAAAATAATAAAGAACATAAGCATAGTGGTACACACCTGTAATCACACATCTCTAGGAGCCCGAGGCATGAGGATGGCAGATTCAAACCTAACCTGGTCAGTTTAGGCACACTCTGTCTCAGAATAAAAGGGCTTTTTTTTCTGTATTGGAAATTGAACTCAGGACCTTGCACTTGCCATGCAGGTGCTGTGCCACTGAGCTATATCCCTGGCACAAATAGAAAGGGTTGAGTCTGTAGCTCAGTGCAAAGGCCCTGGTTTCACTCTCCAGTACCAGAAAATAAGTAACAGAAAATAAAATAAAATACGTAACATAAATAACATAAAATAAAATAAAATGGGATGTATCTCAGTGTGAAGGCCCTGTTTTAAATTGCCAGTAATGTCCAAAAAAGCCAGACTAAGATGAAAACTGTAGCTTAGTGGTAGAACAGCCAAGTCCTATTAGCACTGCAAAAAACAAACAAAAAACACAAACCCATCCATAAAACTAAAATTAAAAAGGTAGTGATCAGGTGTGTGTGTGTGTGTGTGTGTGTGTATATATATATGTATATGTATATGTATATACATATTACTACATGTATATATATTACTGTGTGGAGTACCAAAAACTAAATACACCAAAGGTATAAAGAATAAAGGGGCTCTAGGAAACCAGCTGAAGGGCCCTGAAACAATCTTTCTGCTGTCCTTCCTCAAATCCTCCCACCTTACCCTCTACTAGCTTATTTCCAGGAAACATTCCCTACCCATTTACTCTTTACTGATTCTTTTTTTTTTTTTTTTTTTTTTTTTTTTTTTTTTTTAAGAGCTAGGGATTCAATGCAAGAACTTCACACTGATCTACATCTCTAGGGGCTGGGGATTTAGCTCAGTGGCTTAAGCGCCTGCCTGGCAAGTGTGAGGTTGTGAGTTCAATCCCTGGTACCAAAAAAAACAAAAACAAAAACAACAACAAAAAAACAAATACATCTCTAGCCCTTTTTGAATTTTTATTTTGAGATGGGCTCTCTCTGAATTGCTTATGGTGGGCTCAAATTTGCAATCTCTTTTCAGCCTCCAGAGTACTGGGATTATAGGCATGTGCTCACTATGTGCATGTAGGTTAGTGCCACTATCATACCCAGCTTGTGAACCAGTGTTTTAAAACATTAAACACAAGCTCGGCATGGTGGCGTATGCCTGTAGTTCCAGCACTCAGGAGGCTGAGGCAGGAGGATCACTGTGAGTTCAAGACCAGCCTGGGTTACAATGTGAGCTCAAGGCCAACCTGAACGGCATAGTGAGACCCTGTCTCAAAAAAAAAAAAAAAAAAAAAAGACAAAAATAAACACATGAAACTAGCATTACTCTTCATAAATTATTTTTCTGTTTATATATCTTGCATGTAGTCTATAAAAAATGACTTTTTTTGAGATAGAGTTTCACTATGATATTCAGGCTGATCTTAAACACACTTTATAGCCTTGAACTTGCAGCAATCCTGCTGCCTCAGCCTCCTGAGTGCTGGGATTATAGGCATGTGCTACTATGCCTGGCTAAAAATGGGTAAGGTGGTACATACCTGTAATTCCAGACCTCTGAGAGGCTGAGGCAGGCCTCTCACAATTTGCACAATTCTGCAAATTAGGAAGATATTAATTTTTTTTTAAGACAAGGTCTTTCTATGTAGTAAAGGTTGGTCTTGAACTATGTAGCCCAGGCTGGCCTTGAACTCACAATGATCCTCCTGCCTCAGCCTTCCAAGTGCTAAGATTACAGGTGTGTGCCACCACACCAGGCCATTCAAAAATTAAAAAATAAAGTGTTCAGGGATGTAGCTCAGTGCAAGCCTTGAGCTCAATCTCCAGTAACCACCCTCACTTGAAAAGGCCTTTATAAACTATGTGTATTAGAAGATACCTTCATTATCCTTCCTCCTTTTACAATGGGGTACTTACAGTACCATCTTTTGGTCAAAATGCTGGTAACTGAAGATACCCTTCTCAACAGATTGTTTCCTGTTTACTTAGAAAATACAGCGTTCACTCACAAATTCAGTTCATACAGTTAAAAGTTGAAAATCAGGGCCGGGGATTTAGCTCAGTGGCTTAAGCGCCTGCCTGGCAAGCGAAAGGTTGTGAGTTCAATCCCCGGTACAAAAAAAAAAAAGTTGAAAATCAGGGGTTGGCTCAGTTTATTGTTTTATAGGCTGTGTTTGATGCTATTGGTATCACTACAGCCAAACTGACATAATTGTTCTAAATAGCTGTTGGCCTAATAAAAGTGAAATCAGAAATAATCTCTCAAATAACCACAGAGATTACTGAAATATACATCATGCTTAGTGATGTTAGAGCAGACACAGACCAAAAAAATGGACTGAGATTGACTAGGGTTCACAGAGAATACTGCCAAAGAACCAGGGACTAGGCCAGGTGAGCAATAGCTTCTCATCTCCAATAAACTGAGGAGGTAAGATCTTCCCGCAGACTCAGAGCCCAAAAAACAGCTACACTGGAAGATCCCTCAGAAGTGATCATCACCTGGGTGTTCTAACTACCACCAATAAAGCAACCCATCATAGGCAACTAAAAGGTATCACTCCAGGAATTAAACTAAAAAAGAAAAGAAATGAGAAGACACTTAAACAAGACACAACCTCAGATACCTAGTTCACCAAAGGCAAACCCAGTGGGCAATGAGACTGGAAAATCAAAAAGCCCTCCACTAGGTCTTTCCAAAGTGGTAACAAAGCAATTGAATGAGGCTCTGGAGAAAATCAAATTAGAAATAATCTCTCAAATAACCACAGAGATTACTGAAACACACACCATGCTTAGTGATGTTAGAGCAGACACAGACAAAAAACAATGGATGAGTTTAAGCAAATTATGGAAGCACAGCATAGGAAACAAATGGAATCATAAAGCAGATTCAAGGAGTTATCCAGGAGAATAAAAACTCCATTGAAAGTATTCAAAGCAGATTAGGCCAATGTGAGGACAGGATCCCAGATCTTGAAGACAGGCTTGCAGTTAGTGGTCAGGAAAAGAAAGATCTTTCAAAACTAGCAAAAGGACATGAGAAATCAATCCAGAAGCTGCTAGGTGAGACAAAGAAAAATAACTTAAGATCAATTGCAGTCAATGAACAAAAAGGAGATACCACAGATGACATTAAAAACATGTTCACAAACATCGTGACAGAAAACTTTCCTGGCAGAGAAAAAGAATTTGACATACAAGTAAGTGAGGCATATAGAACTCCCATTAGCAATGACCAAAAAATCTATATCAAAAAATAAAAATAAAAAAATTTTAAAATGTAAAAAAAATTTTAAAAATCTATATCCAGGCACATCATAGTCACGATTCCAGAAATATAACACAAGGAAAGACTGTTAAAAGTTGTTAGGGGAATGGCCCTGAAGCAAGGCCAGCAGATTGCTGTAGCTGCTGGTTTCAAACAGGAGCCTAAAGAGAATTCTTTCTGTGGTCTGATGGCCATTTCAGAACTTTGGAAATGTAATGGTCAACTCATCAGAAAGAAATAGGTGAGTAAGGCAGAGGACTTTGGGGGGCCTGCAAGGGAGAGACCCTGGCACCTTGGGACCTGCACCGTGCGGTTGACTCGGGGTGCCGGGAGAAAGAGGAGCTCATCCCCTCTCTGTGGGGTGGCTGAGAGTGTGGCAGACTTTCGGCAGCCTGAAGGAGAGAGACCCTGGTGTGTCGGAACCTGCACAGTGCGGTTGACTGGGGTGCCAGGAGAACACTGGGGTGCCGCCTCCCCTCTCTGGGGGGCGGCTGTAATCCTGCCGGTGGGCAGGCTAAGAATCAGACATCTCACGTCATCCTGTCCCATGTCCCTCCCCCTTAGCAAGTGGGAGCCAGTTAACTACACATTTTGTGAAAAAATTGGCTATGGTATTTAGTATGAGCTCCCCATATGCAAAGATATGGACAACTATTTGGAAGAAAACAAGAGACAATATGACAGATAGTGAAGATCCCTGGTTGTATAGCTTTGAAATTTATGCTTTCTTAAGTCCCGTTCTGTTGTTTTGTTGTGTTTAATTTTACTCCCCTTAAAATAAAATTTTATATATATATATATATATAT
Organism: Dolichotis patagonum; assembly: GCA_004027295.1. Taxonomy (NCBI): domain Eukaryota; kingdom Metazoa; phylum Chordata; class Mammalia; order Rodentia; family Caviidae; genus Dolichotis; species Dolichotis patagonum. The sequence goes on along the minus strand of PVJX010009661.1, from coordinate 35,830 downwards.
ATATATATATATATATATATATGAGAGGGGAAAAGAAAGTGCTCTAAAGGATATAACTGAATGTATGTTTAAGTGTGTAAGATAGATGACATTACTGTTTTTGTTAGATTGTTGAGCACAATTGTTAATAGTCTCACTGTTTGAATGGCTACTTTGTGTGCTTTAATTTTGTAACCTGAACAACTATTTCCAATGATGACAGTATGTAACCTATCAAGTGGCGATTTCTTAGTGTTTTTGTTTTTGTTTTGTTGTTGTTATTGTGGTTCTTTTATTTTTTTGCCTTTGGAATTCTGTATTGTTGCTACCCTTTTTCTGTTTTGTTTGGTTGTTTTATTTTTTGTTTTTTCTCTTTAAATAAAATTTAAAAAAAAAACAAAAAAAAAAGTTGTTAGGGAAAAGAAACAAATCACTTATAAAGGCAAGCCCATCAGAATTACAGCTGACTTCTCAGCACAAACTCTCAAGTCAAGGAGAGCTTGGAGTGAAGTACTCCAAGTTCTAAAGGAAAACAATTTTCAACCCAGACTGATGTATCCCACAAAACTATCTTTCAAAATTTGTGGAGAAATTAGATACTTCCATGACAAAGAACATCTGAGGAAATTTATGACCCCCAAACCAGCATTCAAAAATGTTCTGAAGGACATTCTAGAAAGAGATAATAAGGACTACAGCTCCAGGAACCCCAACAGAAGGAATCTACCAGGGAAGGCAAACAATTAGAGGGAAGAGAAAAGGAAAAAAGGGGGAGCCAATAATAGGAAAATAACATGACAAGGATAAGAGAACACCTAACACTTTTAACCATTAATGTTAATGGTCTCAAGTCACCAGTCAAAAGACACAGATTGACAGAATGGATCAAGAAGCAAGATCCAACAATATGCTGTATATAAGAAACACATTTAATTCAAAAAGAAGTTCATAGACCGAAAGTCAAAGGATGGAAAACAATACTCCATGCAACAGGAATCCAAAAAAAATCAGGGGTTGCTATTCTATTTGCAGATAAAGTAAATTTCAAGACAAGACTGATTAAGAGAGATAAAGAAGGTCATTATAACCTGGTAAAGGGAACAATCCAAGAGGAAGAGATAACAATCATAAATATATATGAACAAATATTAGTGTACCCAGATACATAAAACAATTATTATTGAAAAATCAAATAAGCCTTAAAACAATTATCAATGAAAAATCAAATAAGCCTTAAAACAGTTGTATTGGGAGGCCTCCATACCCCACTGTCACAAAGAGAGATCAACTAGACAAAAAATCAATAATGAAATATTAGAACTAAATCAAACTTTTGAGCAAATGGGTTTAGAAGATGTCTATGGCGTATTCCACTCCACAACATCAGAATACACATTCTTCTCAGCTGCACAGGGACATTCTCCAAAATAGACCATATCCTGGCTCATAGAACATGCTTAAGTAAATGTAAACGAATTAAAATTATGCCATGCATATTATCAGACCATAGCACAATGAAATTGGAAATCCATGCCAAAGAAAGCCACAAGAACTTCATAAACACATGGAAATTAGCACTCTACTGAATAATCAATGGGTCACAGATGAAATTAAACAAGAAATTGATTTTTACTGTTGAATAATAATGACAATACAACATATTGGAACTTATGGGACACAGTGAGAAAAGCAGTCTTAAGATGGAAATTTATAGCAGTAAATACCCGTATCAGGAAAACAAAGCAAGCACATTTGAACAACTTAATGTTGAACCTCAAATGTCTAGAAAAACAAGAGCAGGCTAAACCAAAATCTCATACAAGGGAGCAAATTATAAGGATCAGAGCAGAAATTAACACACTGGAGACTAAAAAAAAAAAAAAAAAATAGAAAGAATCAATGGGTCAAAGAATTGGTTCTTCGAGAGATTAAATAAAAATTGACAAGGCCAAGCAGCTCAGCAGCATAAGCGTCTGTCTGGCAAGCGCAAGGTCACGAGTTCAATCCCTGGTACCCTTCCCCCCCAATCCATAAAATTGACAAAGCCTTGGCCAACCCTCTCAAAAAAAGGAAAGAAAAGACTCAAATCCATGCAATTAGGAATGAAAAAGGTGAAATCACAACAGACCCTGAGAAATCCAGATAATTATCTATACCATTGCTGAATTCTACAAAACTAAAATTAGAGAAGACTTAACACCTCTACTTCTCAAACTCTTTAATGAAATTGAAAGGAAAGCAATACTCTCAAATTCATCCCTGGAAGCAAGCATTATTCTGATTCCAAAACAAGAGAAGCACCCAACTAAGAAAGAGAATTACAGATCAGTTTCCCTAATGAACATTGATACAAAGATCCTCAATAAGATACTGACAAACAGACTGCAGCAAATAGTCAAGAAGATTGTACAACATGATCAAGTGGGATTCATCCCAAGGATGCAGGGATGGTTCAACATATGTAAATTCATAAATGTAATACATCATATTAACAGAGCCAAGGACAAAAATCATATGATCACCTCAATATATGCAGAAAAAGCTTTTGACAAAGTCCAGCACCCATTCATGATAAAAACCCTACAGAAAATTGGAATCGATGCTCTTTATCTCAACCTGATAAAAACCATCTATGACAAACCAACAGCCAACATCACACTAAATGGAAAAAAACTGAAAGCTTTCACTCTAAAATCAGCACCAAGACAAGGATGTCCACTATCTCCACTCTTATTCAACATAGTCCTGGAAACTTTAGCAGGAGCAATTAGACAAGAGAAAAAAATAAAAAGAATAGAGATGGGAAAGGAAGAAGTCAAACTATTGTTATTTGCAAATGACATGATATGTTACTTAGAAGACCCCAAAAACTCTGCCAAACACTTCTAGATTTAATAAGCAAATTAAGTAATGTAGCTGTTTACAAAGTCAACACTCAAAAATCAATAGCCTTGTTGTACACAAATAACTGACTGAGAGAAATGAGGGAAACAATACCTTTTACAATAGCGTCCAAAAAACCTGAAATACCTAGGAATTAATCTAATGAAGGATATAAAAGACCTCTATAATGAAAACTATAGTACTCTGAAAAAAAAAGACTGAAGAGACTATTATTATTACTTTGGTCCCAGGGATCAAACTCATGACTTTGCACTTGCCAGGCGTGCACTTATGCAGCGGAGCTAAATTACCAGCCCTGAAAAGAATACTAGAAAATGGAGAGATATCCTGTGCTCTTGAGTAGCAAGAACCAATATAATGAAAATGGCCATGCTTCCAAAACTGTTATACTGATTCAATGCAATCCCAATCAAAATTTCAGTATCATACCTCACAGAATTAGAGAAAACAATCCTAAAATTCATCTGAAATCACAAGAGACTTAGAATAGCAAAGGCAATCCTGGGTAACAAAGGCAAGGCAGGAGGCATTACAATTCCTGACTTGAAATTATTCTATAAAGCTACTGTAATAAAAACAGTGTGGTACTGGCAAAAAACAGATCTGAAGATCAATGGAATAGATTAGAAGATGCAAAAACAACTGCAGGCACACTAAGCTACCATATCTTTGACAAAGGTGCCAAACATATTCACTTGAAGATAGCCTCTTTAAATAAATGGTGTTGGAAAAACTGGCTTTCCACATGCTGAAGATTAAAACTGGACCCATATCTTTCACCATGTAATAAGCTAAAATTAGAATGGATTAAAGATCTTAATATTAAAATAGAAATATTAAATCTGCTGGAAGATAGTATAGGTAAAACACTTGAAGACATTGGTATAGACAAAGACTTTATGAATAAAACCCAGATTGCACAGGAACTATCGCAAAGAATCAATGAATGGGATCTCATCATACTGAAAAGCTTTTGCACAGTAAGAGAAACCACCAACAGAGTGAAGAGACAGCCCACAATGTGGGAGAAAATGTTTGCCAGCTGTTCCTCAGATAAAAGATTACTATCAAGAACATATAAAAAAACTCAAAAAAAAAAAATCAGTCCTCTCAGATTTAAAGACCCAATCCAAAAATGGGTATCTGAGATGAAGGCATACTTCTCAGATGAAGAAGTACAAACAGCAAATAAATATGTGAGAAATGTTCAACAGCGCTGGTCATTCAAGAGATGCAAATTAAAACAACACTGAGATTTCACCTCACCCCAGAAAGAATGGCTACTATTAAGAAATCAAGGAATAACAAGTGCTATTGGGAATGTGGGGAAAAAGGAACGCTTCTCCACTGTTGGTGGGAATGCAGACTGGTGCAACCACTGCAGAAATCAGTGTGGAGATGCCTCAAAAAAACTAGGATTGGAGGTTCCATTCAACCCAGCTATTCCCCCCCTGGCTATCTTCCCAAAGGAATTAAAAACATACCACAGCAATATATGTACACCCATGTTTATAGCAGCACATTTTATAATAGCCAGATCTTGGAAACAACCTAATTGCCGATCAATTGAGGAATGGATAAAAAAAAAAATGTGGCATTTCTATACAATGGAATACTACTCAGCCATAAAGAAGGATAAATCGAACACTTTTATAGGTAGATGTGTCTTGAGAACATACTTATTAGTGAAATAAGACACACATGTGTAAACATCATACTGTTTCATTAGTGTGACAAGCTGAAAGGAAAATCATGTATATGTGTTTGTATATGTATTTTTAAAAATTGATAGTTTAAAAACAGTATAATGACCTCCTTTGTCATCTGTATGGCCTGTTCAGAAGCAAATTCAATTCCTCTCTTCACTGAACACCTCTGTACATTCTGCCTTCCCTTCTTTACCTTGTCCTAATCTTTTTGTCCCAGAGAGAAAGACCTCAGCCAAAGCAACAACTCAGGTCACACCTGCCTTTACTTTAACCCACTGTGAGCCACTTTGAGTTGACTTTTGGATGTCTGATGTACTATAAGGTTTGGGTTTTTTGCATGTGGATATCCAGTTGTTCCAGTGTATTTATTGCAGGTACAATCATTTCTGCACTTAATTGCTTTTGCATCTTTGCCAGAAATCAATTGTCTGTTATGTGGGTATTTATTTTGGGACTTCATATTGGTACCTTCGAGGTCTGTCATTTTGTTATGATTGGTGTAACTCTGTGATAAATCATGGGGTTGGGGAAGGGTTGGAGCTCTAATTTTGTTCCTTTATCAAAGTTGTTTAGACTATTGAGTCTTTATTTCTACAGAAATGTAAGAATCAAAATGTTAATTTTTATGAAAAATGACACTGGCACTTTGATAGGGATAGTGCTTTCTGAACATTATTTTTGGGTTTCTTTTTTCCCCTGGTACCAGGGATCACACTCATGACTGCACTTGCCAGGTAGATCCTTATGCCACTAAGCTAAATCCCCACCCCCAACTTTTGTTTTATTCTTTTATTTCTAATTTCTTGAGGAATGAGGATATTTCATAACTTTCTTCTTTTCTAATAAATGTACTTGGTGTTAAAAAAAAAAAAACGAAATAATTTTTAAAAAAAAGAAAGAAAAGTGTTCTCTTTAGGCTATTAACACATTAGCTAGTGTTTTGGGGGTGTCTGTTTGCTTTGTTTTGTTTTTTTACTTTTTGAGACAGTTTTATTATGCAGTTCAGGCTGGCATTGAACTCTCAGTGATCCTCCTGCCTCAGCCTCCCTAGAGTTGGGATTACAGGTATGAGCCACTGCACCAGGCCCAAGGCTTTCAGCCCCAGTGTCCCTTGGGGCTTTGGATTTAGCTCAGTGGCATAACTGCCTGCCTAGCAAGTTGACTGGATTTTTTTTTTTTTTTTTTTTTGGTACTAGGAATCAAACTCACAACCTCATGCTTGCCGGGCAGGCACTTGTGCCACTAAGCTAAATTCCCAGCATTCTGAGCTAAATCCCCAGCTTGAGGTTGAGAATTCAATCCCTGGTACCAAAAACAAAACACAAAAAAATAGTGTCCCTTGCCTCAGATTTGAGATTCTTGGCCTTTACCTCCCAAGTAGGTGGGATGAGAGGTGTGGGCCGGCAGTACAGGCATTTGTCACATGATATATAAATCATTTGTATGTCAAGACCATGTGCAGTTCAGTTTGTGTTGGGAATAAAGACAGGAAAGGGCTATGTATGGTGGTACACACCTGTAATACCAGCATTCTGGGAGGCTGAAGCCAGAGGCCAAAGGTCTTTTAATGACAGTAAGACTCTTACAATCAAATTTTTTTAAATTTATTTTAAAAGGGAGTAAAATTAAACACAACAAAACAGAACAGAATGGGACATAAGAAAGTATAAATTTCAAAGCTAGACAACCAGAGATCTTCACTATCTGTCATATTGTCTCTTGTTTTCTTCCAAATGGTTGTCCTTATCCTTGCATATGGAGAGTTCATACTAAATAATATAGCCAATCTTTTCACAAGATGTGTAGTTCACTGGCTCCCACTTGCTAGGCAGCGGGGAGGTGGAGGGGGCACATGGGATGGGGGACAGGATGACATGAGATGTCTGAATCTCAGCCTACACGCAGGCAGGATCACAGTCGCCCCCCAGAGACGGGAAGAGTTCCTTGTTCTCCTGGCACCCCAAGTCAACCGCATGGTGCAGGTCCCGAGGCGCCAGGGTCTCTCCCTTGCAGGCCCCCTAAAGTCCGCCATACTCACCTGCTATTTCTTTCTGATGAACTGACCATTCCATTTCCAATGTTCTGAAATGGCCAACAGACCACAGAAAGAATTCTCTTTAGGCTCTTGAAACCAGCAGCTACAGCGATCTGCTGGCCTTGCTTCAGGGCCACTACAATAAAAATTTTTAAAGAGGCTAAGGATATAGCTCAGGGCAAATGTTTTGGGGTCAATTTTCAGTACAGAGAGAGAAGCGACGTAACAAGGGATCTATGTATATAAAGTGGCTCTTCTCTAAACATACACCCAAACACTCAGGAGAAATGTGTCCCATCTTCCTCTTCATATCTTTAGACTGATTCTTCAAAAGGATGTAAAAATAGGGAAAATACCACGTATTTCATTTTGAGAAGATAAAAGAAAATTTACTTAGCAAACGTTTGTATAGCACTTATGCTGTATTAGGCTCATTCTATTTTACAAATATGGTTAAGACTCCCAACAGCTCCTTGAGGTGAGTTTTATTACTTCTATTTTACAGGTGGAAGAACTAACGACCATAGAACTTGCTGGAGGTTCCCAGCCATACTGCCAGGATCAAGATTCAAAGGCGAGCAGGCTTGTCTGAGTCCTTAGCACTGCCAGCGCTGCCCCTTTATCAGCTTCTGATCTGGAGAGAGCTGCAGGATTAGTTACTAACGGTACCATGATGGAGTTATTTCAGCGGTACATTCCTCATCTTCTGAGCAGCTTTCCCCAATCCGTGAATGTCACTGAATGTCTCTCCCACGGACCCTCGAGGGTTTGCTACCTTGAGCTACTCTGTGCACGCCCAGAGCCGTCCAGCCTCCAGAGCGAGGCGCCCAGCCAGGGATTCCACTGACCTAGCGAATAAAGGTGAGCCTGGCCACTCCCCTGGCAGCACCCAGACTTTTGACACCTGCTGGGGGAAAGAGGACCTCCCGTACTGCACCAAGGTATCTCACAGCGAGAGAGCTCTGAACACTGCAGAGGTGGCATGTAAGGCGGAAAACCTCAACTCCGAGAGCCTGGGCCACGTGACCCAGTTTAACTGCAAACTGCAACATTAACTTCAGCGACTAGCTTATTTAAAAAAAAAAAAAAAAGAGGTTCCAAGCCACAGTAACTCGATGGTTTTTGTTTTCTTTCTACTAAACTGCTAGAGGAAGTACGACCACGACAGCTCGCCTGGGGTAGCGAGTGTTTCCAGCTCTCGGACCTGCAGGTCACCTGCCGCAGCTTCGACTTTCTCCTGTTGTGAGTTCACGCTCCATAGATGCGGGAAAACCTCCCACCCCCGCTAAACAGGCAACTCCACAGGGTTGGGGGAAGGGACTACCCCGAGGGGCTCTTAAGGTTTTAGGGTCAAGCTTGGGGACTGCTCACTGCCTTTCAGTTCCGGGACAAAGAGCATTCCGCATCGTCCAAGTCGCTAACCGCCACTGCCAGCCGGAAGCCCCGCCCTCGCGTCGGCCTGGAGCTGGAGGGCCTTCCCGTGAGCCTGCGCGCGGAGGACTACAGCTCCCGGCGTGCCGCGGAATTAACCCTTCAGGGCGTGGAGCAGTGTTGCCTACCGCCCCCGCCTTTTATCGGATCCCGCAGGGTGAGTTGTGGGGGGCTAGGGAGGCCTCTTTAAGACTTAGGGTGTGTGGGTTTGAGGTGGGTTTCTTATCCACGGAAGGAATGATTCCTTATTTTCAAAAAATGGGACAATTTGTAGTGAGATTCAGATAGGAGACCCAGCATCACTACCTGGACCCCAGGGCCCAGGTGGAATTACTGCACTACTGTCTTCTTCAGAGTGCTGCCTATCCTTCTCCTTTCAGAACAAAAGTACCCAGCACCCTCCCCATTTCTCTATGCCCTTCCCCCACCTTCCTCAGTACCCCAGCAAGGTTGCAACCTGGAGCCAGTCAGGGCTTTTTTTTTTCCCTCTCTTTTAAATGTCCCTGGTTCAGCGGTGAGTAGTCGGAGCCCACAGGAATTCCTACATTCTTTTGGGTTAAAGAATGTAGGCTCTATGTTTCCTCAAGCCCTCCAGCCAGGTGCTAGGTTCAGCAAACACCCTGCTTTTTATCTGACTTGAATGACCATAGACTTGGGGAGAAAGGAGAAAGGTTTCTTCTTTGGAAGTATCAGTGTGTGTGTTAAACCTGATCCTTTTCTGCATCCTCACACCTAAATCAGTGAATACAGGAGATAATGGGGACTGTTATACTCCCCTTTCTATTACTGTGGATACCTCCAGCCCCTGGGACACAACTATTAGGAATTATTAGATTATGGGGCCATACTCCTATTCCTCACCTACAGTCACCTATGTGGGGGTGGGGAGCTGCTTTTTTCTTTTTTTCTTTTTTTTTTTTTTAAAATCTTTCACTGTTTCCAACCTCCACTTTAAGTTTACCTGGTTCCCACAAGCTTCTTGGATCCCTGCCCTCCAACTCTGCCTGGGCCTTCAAGAGTCTAAAGCTACTGGGTCCCCTCCTTTGTCTCATCCCTATCTCAGTGTCACTGGCAAGCATTCTGTCCTCACCTAGGAGGTTAACCCCTTGGTCTAGGCCATCTCTGGCTTCCTCTCCCCTACTCCCACAGTGAACATTGTTCTAACCAGCTTTTGGAGAAGAGGGGACAGAGGGAACAAACCTTGAGGCAGTAGTCCTGAACCACAGGAGGCAAGAGGAGTAAAAGCAGGCAGCCATGTCCCTCTACCTCACTAGCGCCAACTGGCTCCCTGCCCCTGCTCCCGCCCCTTGACATCCCAGACTCCCTGGCTATTTAAACAGAGATGGGTGCCCCCATCGGCACACTGTCCTTTGGCCACCGGACACCATGCCTCCCAAGAAAGACGTTCCTGTGAAGAAACCCACAGGGCCCTCCATCGCCAAGCCTGCTCCCAAGCCAGCAGCAGGGACCCCTCCAGCCAAGACCAAGGCTGAGCCAGCTGTCCCTCAGGCCGCTGTGAAAACTCAGGAGCCCCCTGTCGATCTCTCCAAAGTGGTGGTGAGCTCTGGGGGAATGAGGAGAGAATTTAGAGGGCATGGTTCAAGGGTGAAATACAGCATAGGGTATGGGGAGTATGATAGGTAGGGAATGGATGAGCACTAGAATGAGACTGGGGGTTCTTGCAGTCGGGAAGCATCCAGGTTTATGGCTCTGCTCTTGTCTTTGCTGCTTTCTCACTCTAACTTAATACACACATTTGCTGACCCATTGTTGGAGGCAGGGACTATGAAATGGGGAACACCTGGGTTCTGAAGATGGTTTCAAGGTGGAGAGCACTGCCTGTCCCTGGCTGGCTGTTCAACTCAAAAGGCTGCAGCCCTGAACCCCAGGAGTAGAGGCTGAAAAGGACAGACTTGTTAGACAATCACAGCTGGGGGCCAGGAGTAAATTTAGCCTTTGTTCAGCCCCCAGTTATGTGAGGGATGCAGGGCTCAGGGCAGTGGAGGGAGGGGAACAGGTGGCATGGGATTAACCCTGTTCCCAGGAAACCCTCCCCCTATAATTCCTTCTCTTGGGATTCTCCCAGGAGCTGGAGCTGGGAATGGGACTGAGGTGGCTGGACTCCCAGGCTGGTCCCGTTGGGCCTTTCCCCAGAAGTGGCTGCCAGTTGGTTGGGAGGAGTACTGGAGAGGGATTGAATAAGCCCTGTCATTTCTCTTCACCTGCTCTTTTCTTCCACAGATCGAGTTTAACAAGGACCAGCTGGAGGGTGAGGAGAAGCTGGTTGCCTAAGCCCACTGTCCAGTCCCAAGTCCTAGTCAGATCCTTTTTCTGTTCCCCTGGCTTCAGTCTCAAGCTTGAAACCTCCCATACTGTGCTGTTTTTCTCCCTTTTTTAACCCACCTCTGACACAGTTTCTGAACATCCCTTTTGTCTAAGAGAGATGGGAACTACTGGTTAACACTGACCTTTCCTTATATCTTAGAGTTCAAGGAGGCCTTTGAGCTGTTTGACCGAGTAGGTGATGGCAAGATCCTGTACAGCCAGTGTGGAGATGTGATGAGGGCCTTGGGCCAGAACCCCACCAACGCCGAGGTGCTCAGGGTCCTGGGGAACCCCAAGAGTGATGGTGAGAAGCTTGGAACAAGTGGATTTTCAGTTTCTTTTTGTTGAGCTGGAGATCAAACCCTGGGCCTTGCTACCTCTCAACTATATCCTTAGCACCCAATTTTCTTTTTAATTTTTTTTTTTTTTTTGAGACAGGATCTCACTGTGTAGCTTAGGCAGGCCTCAAACTTATGGCAGTCCTCCTGCCTCAGCCTCCTGAGTGCTAGGATTACAGGCCTGTGCCACCACACCCAGCTAGCACCCAACTTCCAATGGTAGAATATTGGTAAGGTGCCAAAGGTGCTAGGGTGAATCTCAGGACTTCAAAAACTGTAAGATATGGCCAGAAGTCATCCTGAGTGCTGAAGCCAACAAAAGCTGTTTTAGTAGGGATGGGAACTAGGTCCTAGGTCATACTCAGTGACCTCTCTAACCTATCAAACCTCCAGAGCTGAAGTCTCGACGTGTGGACTTTGAGACGTTCCTGCCCATGCTCCAGGCAGTGGCCAAGAACCGGGATCAAGGCACATATGAGGACTACTTGGAGGGGCTTCGGGTGTTTGACAAAGAGGGAAACGGCAAAGTCATGGGTGCAGAGCTCAGACATGTTCTCACCACCCTCGGTGAGGCAGGGACCAGAACTCTTGTGGGGTGGAGAATTGGGAGTGGACCAGGAAGAAGGCCAGGAGGGTAGGCCGAGCCAGGGAGGGGATTACTGTCCTGCAGGTCATGGTCAGGATACAGCTGTGAGGGAAGAGCCATGGGATAGAGTCAGAGGGATCTGCTCTTCCAGAACTAAAATATTCCCCAAAAGGCAAAGGAAAGGGAATGAGGTGGGAGCCCCAAATTCTCAATTTGGGAGATACTTGTCTTCTGGGATTCTGAAACCCATCCTGAGTTTCCTTCTGTCAGAGGCTCACCCAGTTTCAAGGCACTCTTCTAATGCAGGGGATAGGGAAGGCAAGAGGCAGAGTGGGAGGAAAGGGAGGGCAGTGGCTTGGGCAGATGAGGGAAGAAAGACGGTTCCAATGCTGTGTTTGGAGTTCAGGAGAGAAGATGACTGAGGACGAAGTGGAGACTGTTCTGGCAGGACATGAGGATAGCAACGGCTGCATCAACTATGAGGGTGAGGGGTCAGGAGCAGAAGGGCCAGGGGAAGTGGGAGGATAAATGTGGGTGTGGGGTGCCTGGATTACTACAGTCCGATGGGCTGTCCAGAGGTCTGCTTATGAAGCCCCCTCGCTTTTCTCTGCAGCCTTCCTGAAGCACATCTTAAGCGTCTGAGCTCCACACATGGGGCCGCCAGACCCCACCTTGTCTTGAGAGGCAAGTTCTCCCTGTCAGCCAGGGCAGATACCAGGACAGTGAGTTTCCCTGTCCGATGGCTGCACAAGCACCAGGGCTTGGCAACTTTCATTTTTTTCCGCAGGTCTTGTGGGGCCAGTCTCTCGCTCCCCTCCCCCGCAGGCAGAAGCACGTTCCTGCCACTAGAAGGCCACATATTGCTTCAAAATAAAGACATGGTTTCTTCCTTGGTCTCTAGACTGTTGTTTGCTTCATAAGGGGAAGGAGGGAAGGGAAGGCCCGCTCCTCTCAAGTTCATACCCCCAGATATCTGCGCGGTTAGAGGAACCCTTCTTGGCGCCCCACCCTACGCGGGTTCGCGGCTTCCACGCCCAGGTGCGGCAGCCCAGGAGAAAGGATCACGCTGGGCCCCGCCCACCTCATTACTAATGTAGCAATTCAACTGCAGAAGTTCTGCTGGGGTGCTCATTGGCTGGGTCCGCGGAGGGTGACGTCATCGGGACGTACTAAGACTAGGGCTGGGCTAGAAGTCGGTGCCATTACTGCAGGTCCTGCAGAGCTCGGCAGTTAAGATGGTGGGTTCCGCTCCTGGCAGATGAGAGGTTTGGGGACAAAGAGGGGAGGCACGGGTAGGGGGCGAGGAGAAGGAGGGGTGGGGTGGGGCAAAGGGAACCTGAGGGTCTGAAAGGTGGGAGGAGAGGTTGGAAAGTCTAAGGGCCTAGTCCTGCTGGAAACCGACTCCCCAAGCCTGAAACAGTTTTATGGGACTGGGATAGAAGATGGGGGGATTAGACTTAAGTTGCTGACCACTCCCTTCTTCTCTGGGCAGTGTGACTTCACCGAGGACCAGACGGCAGGTAGGCTGTCTCTGACCCCAACTGGGGTCACCCTTAGCTTGAGGAAGATCCCTCTACTATCCTCTAACTGCAACTTACCACCTCTTTAGTACCACCAGGAGAGTACCTCCTGGATTCCTCTCTCCCGCCTAGACTTCCGTCTTTCTCATTCTTTCTTCCTTCCCCCTCCACTCTAGATCTGATCCCCAAACACTGGGTGAGTTTTAGATGGTGCGGGTATGTGAAACAACTTGGTCCCCTAACGACTGCTGTGGGGCTTGGGGATGGTGTTTTAAGCTGTGCTCCTCTGTCCCTTAGCTACTTCTGCTGCATCTCTCCTGTAACTGTTCCCCTCCCCTAGCTTGAAAATGTGAAGGCAGTGACCTGCTAGGCTGTAAAGGTGACAGGGGAGTTTGCTAAGACTGCGGCACCGCTCTCTGGAAGGTCTCTGGACAGGAAGGGTGGGAAGTGGCAGGCCCACTTGTCCCGGCCGAAGTTCCCACTTCCTTATAAGGTCAGGACCTAGACTGGGCGGTGGCAAATTCCTATCCTGAGTAGTAGTTAGCAGTGAGGAGGCTGAGCGGGCCTGCTGCTTGTGGAGGGAGTGTGTAAATGGATAGTACCTGGCTGCCAAGGCTCCCGCTGTATTTGAAGGCTGTATTGTTTCTTGGGCTGAGTTGGGAGAAAGATAAATAGATCTTTTAGCAGACTTGGGTGTACAGCAGGGTAGGTATCTGGTTTCTGCAGCATGAGCAAAGGTGGCTGGGCAGCAGAACTCTGACATACTGTCTGGGTTAACCTTGTTTCCATTGCTGATGTGCATCTGACTCCTTAGAATTCAAGGAGGCCTTCCAGCTGTTTGACCGAACAGGTGATGGCAAGATCCTGTACAGCCAGTGTGGGGATGTGATGAGGGCCTTGGGCCAGAACCCCACCAACGCCGAGGTGCTCAAGGTTCTGGGGAACCCCAAGAGTGATGGTGAGCATCCTCAAGAACCATGCCATGTGGTAGTGAACCCAGTTCTTCAGCTAAGAGCTGCACTTTATCTTCAAAGGCCCCATTGAGTTTCCCCGTTTAGCTGTCATCCCGGTAATCCTGTCCTTGTGAATTCTTTGGCCTGACACTTGCTCTCCCATGTGGCAGAGATGAATGTGAAGGTACTGGACTTTGAGCACTTTCTGCCTATGCTGCAGACTGTGGCCAAGAACAAGGATCAGGGGACCTATGAGGATTACGTCGAAGGCCTTCGGGTGTTTGATAAAGAAGGGAATGGTACTGTCATGGGGGCTGAAATCCGTCATGTCCTAGTCACACTGGGTAAGGCTCTCTCTGCCCTTGTCTGGGAGTTAAGGTGCCACCCTGTTAGACTTGACTTCTCACCCAATTACAAAAACATTTTCTTCCCTTCTGCAGGTGAGAAGATGACAGAGGAAGAAGTGGAGATGCTGGTGGCAGGGCATGAGGACAGCAATGGTTGTATCAACTATGAAGGTGAGGGATGAACTGGAGCCTTGGTGGAGTTAGCAGTGATACAGAACATGTTAAAGACAGCATCCAGGGCTTCCTTATCCCTCAACTTGGGTTTCAAAGAGGCAAGGGGGAGGGCCTAGCCCAGGGAGTGGGAGGTTGGGTATATGACAGGAAGCAGTGAAAGGGATAAGGGGGGTTGGGAAGTAAATGGAATGTCTTGTTACCCCACTGCCTGACCCCTTCACCCCATGTCTGTGTCTTGTCTTCACCATTAATGTCTCTTCCTTCCTGCAGCGTTTGTGAGGCATATCCTGTCGGGGTGACGGGCCCCGAGGGGCGGGTACGGCTCCTCCCAGCCTCTCCTTCTCCAGTTGATTTCCCCAGTGTTTCATTTTCTTCCCAACCTGTGCTCTCTAGCTTCTACCCTTGCCTACTACCACCTGACTTCCTTCTGGCATGTTTCTGCATGTTGCTGGCTAGGGAGGGCAGGGATTCCTTAAAGAGGAAAGCAGCTTGGGAGTACGGTACCTCCTTTCTTTCCTACAATGGGATCTTTGTTATAGGACCATGGGTGCTGGTGTGTGGGACCTCTCACCAGTTGAGCAGTGTTGCTTTAGGGTAGTCCTGTGGCCCTGGAGCATGGAGAGTTGGCATATGGGGGCAGGCTGCCCACCTCATCGTGCTGCTATAGCTGACCCCTGACTGTCCCCGCTAGGCAGCTTGGAGGTACCCTAACCCAAAACTCTTGTCCTCTCCTCCTGCCAGTGGCTGCCAGTAGCTTTAGGTGTAGTTGAGAACCCTTCTGCCTCTGCTGTGTTCTTGCTGCTCAGGATGGGATGGGGAACTAAGAGCTGGGAGAGGGGATCCAGGGGCAGAGAGAACTGGTCAGATCAAGGTGGCTCCTCTGCAAACTGACCCCAAGGTTGGTTGCTGTAGGCATGTTCCCTCTCATGCTGCCTTCATGGTCTTATAGTTTCCTGGCCCCTGGCATACCCCTCCCCAGCCCTGCTCCGTGACTTACTCCACCTCTCTTTCCACAGAGCTTGTCCGGATGGTGCTGAATGGCTGAGGACATTTCCTGTCTACCCAGAGCCCGTGCCTTGCCCTCTGTGAGATTTGTATGTGGCCCCAGAGGCTTTGTAGGTTCACTTGTTGCAGCACCTTTCCTATCTGGTTTCTTGGATGATGTTTGCCATCAGCATTCACTAAATAAACTTGCTGTCTCTTTGCCCCCATTTGGTTCTGCTTTCCTTCCTGAGCAGAGTGAAGGGAGAGAAGGTTAGATGCTGATTTCTGGCCAGAGACAGAGCCCAGAGCCCAAGGCCAACAGACAGGGTTTAGGGAGAGCTGGAGAAGGACTTATATCTCATCATTTCTTTTTTTTTTTTTTTTTTCTGTACCAGGGATTGAACTCACAACCTCGCGCTTGCCAGGCAGGTGCTTAAGCCACTGAGCTAAATCCCCAGCTCGAGAAGGACTTATAGTAGCTGTCTCGGCCTAATATACTCATGATGCAAAAGTACCCCTTGAGTGATCAGAAAAGCCATAATTCCTGTAAGACCAAGGCTGGCCATCTACTTTTCAGTATGAATGCAGAGGAAGCATGCTTTTGCTCCATCTCATACCCCACTGAATCTTCTAGCCCTCCCAAGCACTGATCACCTTTTGTAGCAAAGCCTGGGAGTGTTTAGTGGTGCTAAAGCCAGGCCATATTAGCACTGCCTGAGCCTGTCTGTCATACTGGCAGGGCCAGGGCCAACAACAACAGAACTAGGTGAGGGCCTGCCTCCTCCCTAATAAGGGAAGGAATGAAGCCACTGCTTCTGAAAGGATAAAGATACAAAATCTCCATGTTGTGGGGATGACCTTCCAAGTCTTTACCAGCTATTTTTAGGGCAGGTGAGTGCCTTTGCTGCAGTAGCAGTGCACAGAGTGCTGAGCTGCCCTTAGCCTTCTGTGGTGGGCCCTGTGGCAGGCACAGTGCCCGTCCAGCCCAGGGAATCCTCCTGTGAACCACTTCAGGAAAGCTGCCCCCAGCCCAATACCCTGCCTGACAGCCACAGGTAAGAACACAGAGGCATCCACAAGATCGAACTGAAAGCAAATTAATTTATAAAAAAAAAAAAAAGAAAGAAAAAAGGAAAGAGAAAATTTACAGAAAATTTTGAACAGAAGGTGCCAAGACGCAGAGGAAGAGAAACATGGGGACATGAGGGTCAAAGGGATTAGTAGAAGGAACCAGGAACTGGTGTAGAGCCTACAATCCCATTTGCCTCCATGTCAAGTGAGGAAAGGAAGAAGTGTAACTGGGAGGTTCTGGAATATGGGGAGCAGAGCCAAGCTGCCCTGCTCCCAAGCCTGTGTCCTCATCTGAGAACCACTAAGCTATCAGTGAGGTCCTGCCAGTCTTGGTGGGACAGCAGAGGTTAGGGAAATCACCTACACGAGTCATAGGGAGGTGCTTAAGTGCTTTTCAAAATTTTCAGGTTTTAAGAACTCGCCATCCTTTTACAGCATCCCCCTCCAAGCCTGTCAGGAGCTCAGAGCTAAGAAAGGAAGAGTAGCCCCTATTGCCCTTCTTCTGTTAGCTATCACAGGAGTCCCCCCAAAATATGACCCCTCCCAAATACACATACACTGACATCAACTAAGCAGATGACTTTTAAGAAACAAACAAAACTGACATCAAAGGGAAGGGATCATTGGTTGAGCTGGGGTAACCTAAAACAGCAACAATGAGGAAGCAGCAGGAGAGATTAGTATGAATGAATGGCAGAGGGAGTGGGTGAGGGGAACTGACTCAGTGACTACCGAGGGACCTGGGGGGACAGGTTTGGCACCCTATTCCATCCCCAGAGCTCTGCCAACAACCTTATTCCACTTTCTTAAAACAGTCACCCTCCCCATTCAAAACAATGTAAACGTTGCTTAATTTTTAGAAGGGAGCTCCAATGTGGCTTTTTAAAATCTCTCTACTTCCTTTTAAAGGGCTGATTTTTTTTTTTTATCCATAAAAAAAATGCAGTAGTTCTGAGGGAAGTGCACCCTTGGAAGTGGTTAAGTAGAACCTTATATAAACACCTTTCCCCAGCCCTTTGAGGGCACCCAACCCATCCTATTCCTTCTCCCAGACGTTAGAAACATCTTTTAAACAGAAGTCCTTGAGTAATCCGGTATAAAAGTGCATGCCTCTGCTGGCATGTGGGGGCTGTGGAGGGGCAGAAGGAGCTTTCCTTACGTAGTGATGAACTCTCCAGCTGGGGAAGGGTCCCAGTGGTAGGGGAGGGCTGTTTCTGGAACCGAGATCTCCATGGGGGTGTGAAGGAAGAGGTGTCTGGCTGGCTCCTCACTGTGGAGGTGGCACAGAGGTGACTGTGCCTGGGCTTGGAGCTGTGGGGTCTGGGGGCAGGGGAGTGCCTGGGTCTGTGGAAAAAAGGAAGGAGATCAGCAGGGGCATGCAGGAGGGGGTCCAGACCCAGCTGCACACAGACACGGGACCAGGCATGGCATGCAGTGGGTGTAGCTGAATGAGGTACCCACAATGCACAACTGCTTTTCCCATGCTGTTCCACCTTAATGGGGGAAAAACTGATACACTTCAAATCATCCTCCTGCCCCCCTGAGAACTCTAAGTGGGGCATCAATGTGATGGGAACAAGCAAAGGAATGCCAATCATGCAAACAGGTAGCTGCTTTCCAAGTTTACAACTGAGATGTTCCATGCCACCAGACTCCTCCATGACCCACCAGTGAAAGGCCCCAACGTCATCCCAGAGGTGGCAGCTGCTAGGATGGGGCATGGTGGAGGGCCAGAGAGACCCCTCCTCCTGTATTCTAATTTTACCAGTGTTTAAAAAGGACTGTGGAAATTCTAGTGGTTGACCCCTTCCCCACCTGCCCGCCCTCCCTCCCTCCCTGTGGACCCATCTCCCTTTCCCTTCTCCCCTCCTGGTCCCTTCTCACCTGGCAGTGGGCTGGCACTGGGCAGGAGGTTGCCCTGAACAGCTGCCACAATGGCAGGGCTCTGGGCTGCGGCGGATCCGAGCCCCGGCCCGAGAGGCAAGGAAGATGGCATGGTGGTGGTCGCCGGCAGGTTAGGATGTAGAGGGTTCGCCATGGACACAGGCAGGTTAGGTGGGGGGAGAGTGCCCGGGGCAAATGGGAGATGATGGTGATGCCCATGCAGGTTAGGAGGAGGGGGGAGGTTAATACTGATGGAGTCAGCTAGACTACCAAATGGGATGATGGATGGAGCAGGAGGAGGAGGCGGCATGCCAAAAGGCAAACCCAAAGGAGCATTACCCGCCACGCCTGGGTGCCCGCTGCCTGGCACTGCCCCTGGCATCATTGAGGGAGGAGTTTGTTGGCTGGGGAACGGTGAGGGGCCTAAGAATGGAGACAAGGGATAGAGGAGCTTAGAGGAGAAAAATCTCACTTAACAACTTATTTTCATAACAAGGATAAGCTGGACACTTCTTGATGCCAGCTTCCTTTTTCCCAATGCTAGACTAAACGGTAAATCCTTGGAACAAAATTCTAAACGTCTGGGTTTGGACAGAAATCCCTACTGGTTTAGGGACATAACAGGTGGGTCTATCTGTAAAAACTGAGAGCAACTCTTATCTCCAGGCCCATCATGTCACCCTTTCAAAGGGAACTGAATCATTTGCAGGGATTCCTATAGCCAACAAGAGTTCTGGAACTCACCACTTACCATGGGGTCCAGGGGCGGGTATCCCTGGAGGGACTGCCCCAGGCTGGAGGGCTCCAGCTGGTTGTGGCTGCTGTGGCCCCGTCGTTGGCCCTGCCTGCCCAATCTGTTCTGAAGGGCCCAAGCTTCCAGGAGGGGCCCCACTGCTGGCAGAAGCAGGGGCCACAGAGGCTGGAGCCACAGCCAGGCCATGGACTGTGGGTGGCCCAGCAGCCCCTGTGGGGGGTATGGGCTGGGAGCCCGGGGGCAGGGTTGGCGGTGGCTGCTGCTGCTGTTGGTGCATCTGCTGGAAGTGCTGCTGCCGGGCCCTCATCTCTGCGTACTTCAGCTGCTCCATGTGGAAGGCTTGCCGGTCAGCCAGGAGCTGTTGCCTCTGATACTCCAGCTGCCAGTGCCAATGAGTGCTGTTACTGAATTTTCAGAAGATCCCTGGACAAATGCCTTTCCCCTTGCTTTGTCATTCCCTAAAAAACCCAATGGCTTGTGCTGGTGGTTCCTGAAATCTCAGCCTTGTTTTCTCTGAGCTTCCCATCCAACCTGCTATGAACTCCGTGGCCTTTCCATCTCCTGGATGTTCACACTGCCTCTCATTGCAGTAGAGTTTAATCTGACAGAAGTCCTGGCTCACTGGAGCTCCAAAACTTTGCATTTATTTTATTTTATTTATTTATTTTATCCATACCAGGGATCGAACTCACGACCGCGTACTTGCGGGGCAGGTGCTTAGGCCACTGAGCTAAATCCCCAGCTGAATTTATCATTAATTGGGAAAATGCTTCCTGCTCCTCTTGTCAATTCAGTTCTTCTTTTCCTTCAAAACTGGCTAGAAATGAAATGTAACTGTTCTTAAAATGCCATCTAAGATTATCCACTAATCTGAAGCTCTGACCCTTTCAACATCCCTTCAAAGTATTTACCTAACCATTTTTTTTTTTTTGAGACAGAGTCTCATTATGTAGCCCAGGCTGGCCTTGAACTCACAGTGATCCTCCTGCCCTAGCCTCCCGAGTGCTAGGATTACAGGTCTAATACATACTTATTTAGAGTTTACTATTAGTGAAGCAGAGCTGGAAAGCAACAGCCAAAAACTCTAACTAACCTCCCTGTTCCGTGGAGCTGACATTCCATAGGACCTCAGCCTTCAGCATTCTCGTCCTTGACTGCCCAGGGCTGACTTCCCCTGCTGGGCTTGCTCCCCTCCCTGTCAGCCTTGGCTCAGGCGCTCTGGCTTACCGTACCTCCTCCCTCATCACTCCAGTCCTAACTGGGACAAAGTTGTTCTCTGGTGGGGTTGTAGGCCCCTGCTGACACCCTAGGGGAGGCTACTTACTGCTTCTCGCTCCCGGTCCATGATCGTCTCTAGTTCCTCAAAGTGACGGAGTTTAATCTCCAACTTTTTCATCTGGGTTTCCACCAGCAGGGCCACCAAAGATTTAATCTTCCTCTCTTCAACAGCAGCCAAGTGCTAGGCAAGAAGGGGTAGGATAGCACATCAGCAGGAGGACCTAGATGTAGACAATCCAGGGAAAATAGGACAGGCAGATGCTGGCAAATTTAAGAATGAATGTGCTAACTGGGCATGGTGGGGCAGGCCCATAATTGGGGGGGCTGAGGCAGGAGGATCATCTTGAGTTCGAGGTCAGCTTGAACTACATAGTGAGATCCCTATCTCGGAAAACAAAACAAAACAAAACAAACAACAACAACAAATAGAGTAGCAAGGGATAAGACAAATAAAGCTGGGTGAGGTGGTGCATGCTTATATTACAAACTACTTGGGAGGCTGAGGCAAGAAGATTACAAATTTTAGGTCAGTCTGGGAAATTTATCAACATAGCAAAGATCTTGCCTTAAATGTAAAAAGGGAGGCCACATATGGTGGTGCACGCCTGTAATTGCAGCACTCAGGAGACTGAGGCAAAAGGATTACTGCAAGATTGACAGGTGACATAGGTAACATATCGAGACCCTGTCTCAAAAACAAAAACAAACAAAAAAATTTTAAAAGGGCTGGAGATGCAGCTCAGTGTGAAGACCTTGGGTTCAATCTCCAGTAAAACACACAATGTCAAGTAACTCTAGGGCTGCAAACAGATCCAGAAGGTAAGAGATTTAAAAAGTTTAGAGAAGAAATGACTAACTCCCTCTCAGGATAAAAATAAAAAGGAAGGCTGAGGCACATCACCACAAGTTCCAGGCCAGTCTGGGCTATATACTGAGTTCAAGGCCAAGCTGAACTACATAGCAAGATACTGTTTCAAAAAACCAGAAATAAATTAACTAAATGAATTAATTACTTAAATAAATGGACTGGCCTCACCTTGGCCTTCACTGCAGCAGCTGCCAGGGCAGCAGCGGCAGCGGTGGAGAGGTTGCCCTCACCAATGTCCCGTTCCACCTTTGTCTTCCTTTCCCCCTCTGACTCCACCACTTCCTTTAACATTTCCTCCTGCCCTTCCTTGGGTTCCTTCTCCTTCTCAGGATCAACTGCACCAGAACAAGGGTTGAGTCAGGCTGACAGCTGCACGACCCTTCCCTGTACCCTAGCACCCACCATTCTGGGAGGCTTACCGACAGGATCCCCATCACTCTTCTCAGACTCCTTCTCACTATCACCTTCTTTCCCTTTCTCTTCATCCTTCTTGGGAGCCTCACTAGTTTTCTCCTTTGCTTCCTCCTCTACAACCCCTCCTCCTTCTCGGGGCTCCTGAAGTCCCAGTGGAAGAAAAGAAGGCATCAGTGGCTGGGGAGATAACCGCTCACACAAAGGGCCTAGCCCAGGGAGTGACTTCAGTCCTCTTACTTTAGAGGTGCTTGGGTATAGAAGATGGCCCCTGGGCCAGCTTCCCTATCACCCACAGAGCAGCACCTGGCACCCCCTCCCAGCCAAGGTCAATCCCTCTATACCTTGGACTCCTTCTTCTCATCTGCAGCCTGGCCCTCTGCCCGTGCCTCATCAGTCCCGCTCTCCTCTGGGCCCATGGGGAAAGGAAAGGAAAGGGAAGGTATCTGATAACAAAGTCTGTCTGTGCAACATATTTCCAACAGCCCTTCTACCAGCCAAGACCTCAGGGAGAGAACCAGTAGGAGCCAAAGCCTCTAAGGTGAAGTCCTGGGGAAAATACAAAAACCCACCCATTCTCCCATTAATGTTTTGCTCTGATGCCAGCATAAGGATGTCTCTACAGCACAGGATGGCCAGGTAGTTCTGGCTCTTGGTGAAAGGGGAGAAATCTAGAAACTTGTCAGGCCTTACCAATGCGCTCAGGCTCATCAGAGGTGGTTCCTGCAATACCACTGCTTTCCAGACCAAAGGCTGGGTCTGCCTTGCCTGTCACTTTGGCTGCTTCTTCCACTTTCCGAACATGGGCCTCCACAAGGGCTGTAGGTACCTCTTCCTTCATTTTGGAGAACTCCTCTGCAAGACCCGGAGAGCATAAGACTGGGACAGCAAAAGTAGGCAGTTCTGCCTATTCCTGTGAAAGATTCCTCACAAGTCCATCTCTAAGACCAGCATAGACCCTAGACAGGTCCCTGAGTGGAGTCTGGCATGGACAAAGCCAGTAAAATAGAAAAAACTGAGACAGTTTCAAGATTGAGTATCTGGCTATTCAAAATCAAACTCACAAGGCTAGGAGATCCCCCACCCATTACCTAGGGCTGACTTTGCAGCAGCAGAGGCGACTCGGGGATCGACGACAGAAGCCAGGAAGGCAACAGTGCTCATAACAGGGTTCCCCGACTGACTGAAGGGGATGGGCTGGTAGGCCAGGGGGCCTAGAGAGGCCTCTGAGTCCTCCAGATACGGGTCTTCAATGGGAAGACGAAGAAAATGCAAGATGCATTCGTCCTGTGTGCGGCTTCCCACATGCTCAGACACTTTGTTCCAATCATCCTTGTACATTTCCAGGGCCTGGTGGTAGTGGTGGAGACACAACTCCGCTTACTTAACCACTTTCCTTGAAGGTCAGCTCCCCCCAGCCTACTTCAAAGCTCTCTGTGTTCTGGTATCTGTGTACTTTGCCAGGTCCAAGGGGGATCTCCAAGTAGCACTAAGAAAGTATATGGAAGTATAGCGAAGTGGTCAAAGTCCCTGGCCTGGAGCTGTTCCTACGGCAGGCGTGAGGAAGGAGAGAGACTAAGGCAAGATCACACACTGCTCATGACAATACTCCGTGAATTCTCCCCACTGACAAGTGATGGTGGCACCCTGGCCACTTCTGTTTTCATAGAACTCTCTTTTCCTCTCCCCAGTTACCTCTAGGAGTAGCAGGGTCTCCTGTTCAGTCCACTCTCGAGTGGCACTGGCTGCAGCTTTGCTCTGCAAGGGAAACATGGACAGGTCAGGAAAGAGAAGCCTGTGACCTCTGAGGAGGAAAGGTTTTGTACCCCAGGTCTGCTGCACCTCATACCTTGGAAGGGACATTCTTCTTGGTGTACATGTCTGTGCGTAGCCCGAAGTTCTGCATATCTGTTGGTTTCTCTTTGCCTTTGTCAGGAAAGTTGAGCATTTGCTGGGAAGCAGAGGTCTGCTATTTGTAGAGGGGAAAAAAAGAGGTGAGTACAAGTGACCACAGGAGCCAGGGGCAGACAGAGAGAAAAAACAGACAGGAGCTTCCTTCCCAAAGCCAGGGACGCCCCTGGGTGGGACTTCCTCCCTTACTGCTGCGGCTCCTCTGCTCTCATGTCTCTCCTTCCCAGGCAGGGGTCCCCCAATAAAGGGGCAAATAAGAAGCCCAGCGGGGTCTGCACCCCACCTACCAGCTCTGGCTTGCCCTTAGCCGTCTCTGGCACCAGGTCATCCAGCTCTTTGCCCTTCCGCCCAGCCTTGGTATCAGCATCAACCTGGCGGCCCTGGGGGACAGAGCTTGGCGTCATGGAAGCTGGGCAAGAAATGACCAGGCCAAGGCGCTAGATGCCTCAAGACCAAATGCTGGGCAGCCCACAAGCTCTGGGGGCACTCATGCCACTGTTCCATGCGCCCTCCATGATTAATTACACATGTAGCTGGCATGATATCTGTTTGTATCCACATACATCTTTACAGATTCTCTTAGGAGCTGGACGATTAAATTCTGGTCCTAGATTTGGTCCTCTGTGAACTTGGGCAAGCCGCAAAACCTTTCTCCTCTTAAATTTTATAATAATGAAATGGAAATGAAAAAAATGGAGATGATAAAAATCATGATGCAAAAATGAAAAAGTATGGGAAACGTGACAAAATTGTAAAAGTTCATGTAAACTTCAAGCCATTGTTTTCTATCTGTTCCATATCCTACATTAACTTGGCTGGTTCCCTGTGTATGGGGAGCAATTCTCCCTCAGCGAGTTCTCACAGTCTTAGAGCCTGAGGCTACACATAGGGATTATTTCTCTGGACCTCTGCATCCCATAGAAAAGGAAGAAGCCTCAACAAACTGCTGGGACCATGACCCTAGAAAACCAGAAAAGTAAAGTCCAAAGAAGCCCAATCTTACCCCCCACCCTCCCCCCAGAGCCCCTCACCCTACCTGTGGGGTCTTGGGTTGCAGGGGTACCAGCCCTGATGGTGTGTCAGCCAACACATGGAAGTGAGAGGTAGGTGGAGGCCCCATTGGAGTTGGTCGACTCTCAGCATCCACTTGGTAGTTAATAAGACCCCACTGTTCTAGGAAGGCATGGACTCTGTGAGGAGGAAGCAGAGCGGGGTCACATGGGATAGCCAGAAAGGTGCACAAGGAGGGCATAAAGCTCCTTGCTGTCCAACCTCTTCTGCTCATCCTCTCACCTTCCATCCTCCGCCTAAATGTCAGTGATACCCAGTACACATTCCAGCCTGGGCCTTTCTCCATAGCTGCCCATTTACCACACACCTCTTCCCGAAGAGCCAGCAACTGGAAACACTACTGACTACAGACACACTTCTTTCTCCTTTAGTTCACATTCCAATCCCTTAAGCCACTCATTCCCCAAACCTGTCCTTGGCCTTTCTCTAGAAGGGATTCTCCTGCCCATTTCCCTAGGTTTCCTGCAAGCATCTTTAGTTCTGTCAGGACATTCCCTTCCTCCCCTCAGCAGTGAGACTTACCTCATGATGGCACAGACGTCACCTGCCAGGTTACGGCGGCAGGCAGTGGAGGTGAGATATTCCTGGGGATTCAGCCGGTATGTGTCAATCATGAAGTTTCGATAAGCCAGATAGCTTAGAAGAGGCAGAAAGATGAATAAGAAGAAAAAAAAAAAATATTGAGGGGTAAAGGGTAGGAAAAATGATTTAAAAAAAGATTCAACAAAATCTGAATGCCTGGGATTGTGCTAAATGCAAGGGATTCAAGCATTTCTTTTATTTTTCCTATTTTTAAAAATTAAATGGTCTTTTTCCTTATTATATTTGAGAATATTTCACCCAACTGTTTTTTTTTCCAGTAAGCGGTACTGAACCTAGGGCCTTCACACTGAACTACATCCTCAGCTCCCTTTTTTTTTCTTTTGCTACAAGGTCTCACTAAATCACTAAATTGCCCAGACTGGGTTCAAACTTGCAATTTTCTTGCCTCAGCCTCCCAAACAGCTGGAAATATAGGTGTGTTCTACCAAGATTTGTTATCATCCAACTTCTAAAAGAGGAGCCTAAAGGTAACAAAAAGTACCCTTATTTACAACTCAGATGTTAAATGGAAATTCCTATCCATACATCCAGCTAGCCAGCATGGCACTGGACAAAGGATATGTATTTTTTCAAACTGGAAAGATCTGACTTCAAGTCCTACTTGTACCAACATAACTTGGGCAAGTTACTTCCACGTTTGTATGTTTAAATTACTAATTTGTAAAATGAAATACATGTTGTAGATTAGAGAAGTCTGAAAAATATTAGTATAGTGTCTAAGACTTGGCTCAAAAAACAGTGGCTATTATAAAGTTTGAGAATGTGAGCGAGACTAAAGGATGCAAGTCCTGGTTTACTACTCTAGCTGTGTGAACTCATCTAAATGATTTAAGACACCTATACCCAAGTTTCCCACTCACCAGCAATCTTTTGAGTTTGCTGTGAAGATTAAATTAGTAGCCACACATGGTAGTGTATCCCTGCTATTCAGCTACTCAGAAGGCTGAGGCTGAGGTGAGAGGATTGCAAGTTTGAGGCCAGTCCGGGCTACCCTAACTCAGAATAAAAAATAAAAAGGCTTGAAAGGTAGCTCAGTGGTAGAGTGGCTCCCAGGTATCAGTATCAGGGGGAAAAAAAAGATTAAATCAGTCAATATATCAGATCATTTGTTTCGAATGTGTCTAATAGTAAGTTCTCAACAGATGCAGCAATTATCATCATTTACCCCCCCCCCTTTTTTTGGTTTTTTGAGATAGGGTCAAGCTGGCCTCAAACTCACTGTGTGGTCCAGACTGACCTCAAACTTGCAGTGATCTTCCTATCTTAGTCTCCCAGGTGCTGGGATAAACTGGGCACAGTAGTGCATGCCTGTAATCCCAGGACTCTGGAGGCTGAGGCAGGAGTATCACTGTGATTTCAAAGCCAGCCTGAACTACAAAGTGAGTTCAAGACCAGCCTGAGCCATATGGCGAAACCTTTTAAACAAAAAAAAGACCAACAAAAAAATTCCAAGTGCTGGGATTACATATGTGCACCATCATGCCCAGCTATCATTTATTACTTTTTTGGCTTTTTGAGACAGGGTCTCTCTCACTGTGTAGTTCAGGCTTTTGGTCCTTAAACTTATTATGCAGCCCAGGTTGGCCCTGAACTTGCCTCAATCCTCCTGCCTCCACTTCCCAAGTACAGGGATTACGGGCATGTGCTATCATGACTAGCTCCCTCATTTACTATTTTATACCAAGAATTCAGTTCCTGCCAGGGGTTTAGCTCAGCGATATAAGTGCCTGCTTGGCAAACACGAAGTTGTGAGTTCGATCCCTTGTACAAAAAAAAAAAAAAAAAAAAAAAAAGAACGTAAAAGAAAAATAGTTCCTACTGCAGCCAGCAGTCATGTTGCATCTAGCACCTGGTCACTACTTTTCTTCCCTTTCACACACACTGTTTTCCTCAGGAAGAAGTGAAACAGAATTATAAAGAAATGTAGTAAAAATAAAAGATATCCCAAAGAGGAGAATCTGAGGAACAGCTAGGGAAAAAAAACTTGTTTAGGTCTATTTTATCTACTTCATCACGTATTTATCCTAAAGTACCTGTAATCACAAAAAATCGCCAAGTCTCACCTAAAGTCACAAAGATATGAGTGAAGGTAAAACTTTAAAGGAGATGAAGACTTCTGAGCCCCACACCTACTCTTTATATGTATTTCTTTCTCAGAAAGTAGTCTCCTTCCTTTAATTCACAAAGGCTTGCTCTCACTTAGCGATTCCCCCCGCTCTGCTTTTCGTTTTTGTTTTTGTTTTTGCTTTTTTGTTTTTGTGAGACAGGATCTCAGTATGTAATTCAGGCTTGCCTCAAAATCATAGCAATCCTGCTTCAGCCTCCTAAGTACTGGGATTATAGACATGTGACATCATCCCTTGCTGCTTCTCCTGCTTTTCTATCAAATCTCTTAGGGACCAGCCTGGTATAGTGATACTTTAGTCAGAGCTATTATTTAGGCTATTATGACTTTTCTTACAACAGCCAACTCTCTCCCTTTTTTTTGGTACCGGGGATTGAACTCAAGACTGCACACTTGCCAGGCAGGCGCTTATGCCACTGATCTAAATCCCTGGCTCCTAGGCATCCCCTTTTCTCCAGGGTGTCCTTGTATCTTGCTTTTTGCTTTTTTACTTGGTCCAAGTTCCCTCTGAAGAGCCTGTTTCTCCCTCATTCTTCACTTTTACTTTTTCAAATAAACTTTGCAGAAAGCAGAACAGGAAGAACTGCTAAAAGAAAAAAAAAGCTACTGTTTATGTTTGGATTTTAACTTCTCTCTGTCTACACAGTGGTGGGCTCTGAACCCAGGGCCTTTGCACTGAACTACATCTCTGGATCTTTTTATTTATTTATTTTAAAACAAGCTCTTGCTAAGTTGTTCAGGCTAAACTTGAGCTCCTGTCTCAGCTTACTAGAGTACTGAGATTACAGACATGTGCCACAATGCCAGTTTTTATCTACATTTTATAAGATTTCAGGGCTGGGGATTTAGCTCAGTGGCACAAGCATCTGCCTGGCAAGTGCAAGGTTGTGAGTTCGATCCCTGGTACCAAAAAAAAAAAAAAAAAGATATCAATTGTTGTGGAACAAAAGGCTTTGAGCTCTGTTAAAGTATCAGAAGCACTAAGGGAGATACTTGTTTTATAGAGAACATCATACTTAATACCAACTTTGGGCTAACCCTAAAGAACATATCTCTAAGTGCTGTCCTGCAGCTGCCTATCAACCAAGAATCATGTCTTTGAGAGCCTAGCATAGTGACGGCGAACCTACAGCACTTGTGCTGCAGCAGGGTGTTTGTATCATTGAAAGCTCTAAAAGGCTCACCATCACTGGCACATGGATTGATGGAACTCAAGAAATGCTGGCTAAACTGAAAGCTGCTGGATTGGGAAGCATGAATTAGGACAATAGGAAGAAACAAAATTGTGAGCTGAAATTTTCTTACATCTCTGGAGTCTTGGACTTGTTCTTGCCATTAAAGAATTCAGGTAACGCCCTCCGCTCAATAGCATGAACACTGCAGAGACAGAACAGATTCAAAAAATGGCAAGGAGGGAGAAGTGGATAGGGCAACCTGTCTTTGATAGGCCCTTATTATCATTTATATGCCTGTAAATGCTTAATGGACTGATACTGAATCCCAACCAAATCACCCAAAAGGAATGATCAAATCTTAAAACCTCTTTCTGTCTTTCTTTTTTTTGTGGTATTGGGATAAATCCACCTTTGGTTTTGAATCCTTATTTATTCCTCCCTCAAAGGGAGGAAAAGCCCAGAAGGTGGGCTGAAAAAATAGTTCATATCTGTAGGAATTAGAAACTTGGACAGAACTTCCCACCCAAGTTGGAGGAAGAGATCAGTAGTTCCTGTAAAACTCAAGTGTATCCTGGCATATTTCACTGAGGAAGAAATAACTTATTTGCAAGAGACAAAGAACAACCTGCTGACCTCCCCAGAAGCAGGGAAACAAGGAGTCAGCAAGAAGCTGACAGTACCTGTTGTAGTCAAACCAGGCAGCATAGCTGGGAATGATGATGTGGTGGGTCTGCTCTGTTACATTGTCCTCGTGTAGGTCTGGATTCTTGGTCTGCTCCCCCTTGTTCCCCGTACTGCTCTCGTCCTCATCCTACAAGTATGGAGGCTGCTGGACAATAGTGTTCCCATTTCCCCCAGCAACCCTCCACTTCTCCCACAGCCTGGGAATGGGAACTGTGGATGAACACCATGGCCCCAAGACTGAAGAGCTCAGAGTTCTGAACAACAGCTAGAATTGGTCTAGGGGGGAAAGTCTGAGTAGAAGGAACTTTATAATCACAAATCAGAATCACATAGAGAGGTAGGGCCTCTCTAAACTGGCTCCACCTTGCCCGTGGTCTCCATGCTTTCATCTTCCTGTTCATCTGAAAGAGAGAGACAGCAAGATATAAGGCTGGAGCCTCCCAAGCGGCAGGCGTTGCACTGGAACCCCATCAGGTTAGGATAAGGTGACAGCTGAGCCCTCCCCAAGTTTTGAACACTACCTGCCTTGCCTGGGCCTTCCCATCTTACCCAGGTCAGTCATGGTGCCTCCTTTGACTGGGGCTGACTCTGAGTCCTTCTTAGTGTTGACTGTCAGAAGAAAGAGCCATTTTATCAGATACACTATGCCAAAATCAAGCCCTGACCTGCCTCCTGTTAAAAGTCTAAGAGATTTCAATTTCTCTAAAAATTTTCTCCATCTGATCACAACATATAGTAACTTCCTCTAGTCACTATTATTGTAGTGCAGTGGTGGCAAACCTACAGCACACATGCCACAATGGGTCATTCATATTACTGAAAGTTCTAAAAGGTTCACCATCACTGCCTAGGGCTTAAAATTCCTTTGCTACTTTACCTCCTTCTTCAATCAAAGATTAACTTACTGATCTATGTACATTTATAAGCCTGTCTCACCTTCCCTCCCTCCCTCCCTCTCGTTCTGAGACAGGGCCTCACTATGTAGTTCAGACTGGCCCTGTGGCAGTCTGGAGCCAGGTAGTGCCTCACATCTATAACCCAGCACTTGGGAGGCTGAGGCAGGAGGACTGTCTCAAGTCTGAGGTCAATCTGGGCTACATAGTGAGTTCAAGGACACCCTGAACTACATAGCAAAACCCTGTCTCACTATGTAGTTCAGACTGGCCCTGTGGCAGACCTGCCTTGGTCTCCCAAGTACTAGGTTTACAGTTGTGCACCACTGCTCCCAGTTCACTCCAGCCATATTTTAAACATTTTTGAAGTGGAGAACACTTTCATTAATTGAATCCATATACAAAAGCTCAAGAAAAATACAGAGATGGGGAAGTAGAACGCAGAACTCTCAGCAGCCCTCCAAACCCATCCTGGAACATACTCCTGTAATAACTGAGGCTGGTCCACAGAAAAGATGGTAAGGGGTGCTGTAGAGCAGGGGCCTACAAAGTGAGCCTCTCCCATGGGACACAAGATTATCCACTGGAATACAGGAAGAAACTATCAGGGTATAGCTTTACATTGTTTTTATTGTCCTTTACATTTTTCCTTTTTTTTCTTTGAGTGCTAGGGATTGAATCCAAGGCTTCACACATGTTAGGCAAGTGCTCTACCACTAAGCAACATCCTCAGCCTCATTTTTCCATTATTCATGTACTGTTTACATGTGTTTTATAATGATCCTAATGTAGTATACTATATGTATATAATTTGTCCTCAAATGTATTTCATTGATGGGAATCACAATCAAAAAGAGTTTGGAGCCAGGTAGTGCTTCACTTCTATAATCCCAGCACTTGGGAGGCTGAGGCAGGAGGACTGTCTCAAGTTTGAGGTCAATCTGGGCTGCATAGTGAGTTCAAGGACAGCCTGAACTACATAGCAAAACCCTGTCTCAAAGAAACCAAAGAGTTTAGATGGTAAGGGATGCACTTCTATGGTAGAGGATATGCTAGTATGCACAGAGTTCTGGGTTCAGTATCAGTACAGATGTGTGGGTTGGGGCCTATAATTCCAGAGTTGGCAGAATGAGGCACAAAGATCACAAACTCAAGTCCAACAACTTACCAAGACTGCCTCAAAAAATATATATCTATAAGGGCCAAGGATTTAGCTCAGCAGAAGCGCCTGCCTGGCAAACTTTAGGTTGTGAGTTCCTACCCTGATACAAAATACATATATAAATATATATTTTTAATATATATATTATATATATATTATATATATATATATTTTTCAGTGTTTTCAGATAGGATTTTTCTATATCATTCAGGTTGGCCTTGAACTTACTATGTACTCCATACTGGCCTTGTACTTGTGGGTGATCCTCTTGCCTCAGTCTCCTGAGTGCTGGAATTATAGGTGTGTGCCATCACACCCAGCTCAAAATAAAAAAAAATTTTTTTAAAGGGTCTGGGAATGTAGCTTAGTGGGATAGCCCTGGGTTCAATTCCCAATACTGCCACACACACACAAAAAAAAGGTATTTGGAGACAAGTAATAATATTACTTATAATAATTATTACTAGGTACATTGTATGTGCATAATTTGTATTCGGATGTGAAGTGAGGCAATTTTCCTATGGTAGTGATAATAAGTTCACTAACCATTCACACTGAGGGGAAAGCTACTTTAGACCTGGAGCTAGACTAGGGAAAACCAGGCAACTCAAGGGAGAGCCACAGTAGAGCTAGGACAGGGAGTAGGTGGGCCCAGGTGCTTGGCCTGGCCAGTACCTGTTTTGGGTAGTGTCACTTCTTCTACATTAGGGACTGGTGAGGGCTCATCCATGTCCTTTGTTAAGTCTTCTTGCTCCTCTTCTCTGTGGCCACGCTTTGACTTGGTGTAAGGTGTTGAGGGACTGGGAAGGAAAGAGGGGAAAGAGAATCTAGTCATTCTTGTACAATGAGTCCCCAGAAATTGGGGTTTAAAGGAAGGAAAGCAAAATAGAATCCCAAGGGTAGAGATGAGCAAAGGCTTTTCATTTGGTGACTAAACTCTTAGTTTGCTGTGGGCTGGGACTAGAACAAACAACCTGGGTGGCTAAAAAGTACCTCATCCTTCTCTCAGGACACCTTCAATGTCATAGAGCACATAGGTCAGGGCCTAGTGACTATAGGAAGGAATGTGTCCTCCTTTCTCTTGACATGGTGTGGACAGAATGTGAATGTTGGGCACATTAGGGGATGGCATACCCTTTCTTAGCATTTTTCTTCTTAGCTTCTGGGGTTGGTGAAGGAGAAGGGGAGCACTTCCTTTTCTTATAGTTCCCTCCTTTCTTGTCACGTCGATCTGAATCTGGGCTATTCACCTGCAAGATAGAAAACTGGTATAAAGGTCCACCTACATTCCCCAGGGAAGACTCCAGGAAGAAAGAGTGAGATTTTCACCTCATCTGTCAGTGTCTTTGCTGAAATCTTCTTTCGGCGTGAGACAGGGTTTTTGTCATCATTTATTTCATAGTCTTCCTCATTCATCCATTCATTAAAGGTATCTGTATCCAGGATCCACTTTGCATGAACCTAAAGTACAAAGGCATGGTGGCACACTTCTGTCATCCCAACCGAGGCAGGCTGAGGGAGAATGGTTGAAACTTTGAATCTTCTAGGGTAATTTAGTAAAACTATCTCAAAATAAAAAATAAGGGGAAAAAAAGGGGGAGCAGGAGACGTAGCTTAGTGGTAAAGTATTCTTGTACACACGTATACACACACGTACACATACAGACACCCACACAGAGGCAGACTGCTGAGAACACAGAAACCATGGCTCTGTATGAGGATTCTCCATGAAAAAAGCCCAAGACCTCTGCTTTACCTCCACAGTAGTCTCATCCTCTCCTCCTCTGTGTGGGCTGCACAACAAAAGCTCACCTTTCTAGGTTTCTCTGGAGTTGGAGCATCTTCCACAGATGCTTCAATTTCACTGGCTGGAATCCACGTGTCATAACTGCCAGGAAAAATTGAGTGGTGTGAAGTAGAATCCATAGGATAGAGTTATAGAAAAGTAATGCACAGATCTTTTATCTTTTCCATTTATCAAAAATATTGGTTGTCGGCATACTGTTTGGTACAATCATTTTTTCAATACTGGAATTCTTTTCAGTATAAAGTAATAAAAGGAACATAAATCATTTTAAAAATAAAGAATGATTTTCCTTAACACAAAGAAATAATAAATATTTGAGGTGATGGATATGTGCATGACCCTGATTTGGTTTGTGCATGTTGTACATGTGTTAATAAATATATCACGTTATACTCCATGCACATGTAGAGTTATTAGCAGTTGTTTAAACTTAATAAATAGAGAATGAGTGCTGGGGATATAGCTCAGTGGCACAGCGCCTGCTTGGCAAGTACAAGGTCATGAGTTCAATTCCCAGTTCCAAAACAAACAAACAAACAAAATACAAAACCACAAAAAAATAGAGAATTAAAGCCGGGCATGGTGGATGGCTCATGCCTGTAATCCCAGCACTCAAGAGGCTGAAGCAAAAGGATTGTCGCGAGCTCGAGGCCAGACTGAGCTACATAGTTGAGTTCAGGGGCAGCCTGAACTATATGACGAGACCCTGTCTAAAAAAAAAAAGAGAGAGAGAATTAAAAGAAACAGCTTATATAATTATTCTTGATTTAGTATTTGTTTTCCTTGGATTTTTTTTTTTTTTTTTTTTGCAGTACTAGAGATTGAAGCCAGGGCCTTTATGCTGAGCTAATCTCCAGACCTCCCCTCTTTCCTTGGAAAAAGGGTCCTGCTAAGTTGTTGAGGCTGGGCTCCAACTTGCGATGCTCCTGCCTCAGTCTCCAAAAGTGCTGAGATTATAACTGTGCACCATCACACCCAGCATTCCTGGTGACTTTTTTCTGTACAATTTTGATTTTATATAGCTAAAAATCATGACAGATACTATTTTGATGTTGTTTAGTGGTGCTGGAGATCAAACTCAGGGCTCACTTGGCTACACTCCCAGACCTAGGCCTTTATTATTATTATTATTATTGTTATTATTGTTTTGTTTTGTTTGGTACCAGGATCAAACTCACAACCTCGCACTTGCCAGGCAGGCACTTGCACCACTGAGCTAAATCCCTGGCCCCCTAGGTATTATTTTATAAGTGAAGTTTCTTTGGCAGAGATGGGGTACCATCCCTGAATTCAGGGCCTCTCACTGAGCTACAGCCCTAGCCTTTGTTTTCATTTTTTTCTTTCTTGGAGACAGGATCTTGCTATATAGCCCAGGCTGGCCTTGAACTTGTGCTAATTTTCCTGCCTTAGCCTCCCAAATGCTGGAATTATAGGAATGAGCCACCATGCCTGGCTAAAGGCTGTTTAATGGTTCACTGGGTAGATACACAAATTTGCTGAAACATTTTTTCTATTGTCAGATTGTTTTAATATTTACTTATCAAAAATTATATTGGGAGACTTGAAGGTGTAGCTCAGTGGCAGTGTTTGCTTAATGTAAGTAAAGCCCTGGGTTCAATCCCCAGAACACAAAAACAAAAACAAAATTGGGATAATAATTTAACATAAAGCCCCAGGCTTCTAGCCTAAGCCTCATCCAATAAGTTTAAATCTTCAAAAGAGAGGAAAGATTGCCAATAGGTCAGAGAACAAATGCTTTCTTTCACTGCTAGATGTTCCAGGGCTTCTGGCTCTGGCTCTTGTACTGGAACCTGCCCCAGGAACCCATCCTTACCTGTCAGGATAGTAGCCCCAGTGCAGAAGAACCTGTTTATCTCTCTTCATGACTGGTCGTACCCATTCCTCTGGGGATAGAGACAGAGAAGAGGCAGGTAAGCTAAGAGGGAACTCAAAAGATAACTGGACAAAATCCCTGAGAACACTGCTTTTGCAGCAAGGACCTTGGGAATAAGAACTGAAAATAAGAGAATTCAGAGCTGAAGGGAGAAAGGAACCCAGGCACTACACAGTGACTATAGTAGTCCTTTACCTCCTAGTCCAAGCCCCCCACTGCACAGCCAGAAAATCCAGCTCTCACCTTCTTCTAAGTTTCCTGGGACAGGATACACAACATGGGAAGCATTGTTCTTATCTTCAGTGACTGTTCCCTGGAAGGCACAAGGAGAACTCGGTAAATATAATCCCCTTTCAAATTATTCTTGAATATAAATAAAAAAGATGAAGAATCTACACATCTACCTGCCTTATCACATTCTGCCTGGAAGTCTATATTCTCTCAGCACATATCAATTGAGTGGCTGAGAAAAAAGCTGAAATTGTGCTAATAATGCAGGAAAATCAAAGAATTAAACAAGGCTGCAAATAATCCACAGGACAGAGTATCTACATATCAGAAATGTAAAGTTGGCAGTATGTTTCTATCAGGTTTTGCTTTTTGTTTTTGAGACAGGGTCTCACCATGTAATTCAGACTGGCTTTGAACTCACTATGTAGTCAAGGCTGGTCTCAAACTCATGGCAATCCTCCTGCCTCAGCCTCCTGAGTATTGGGATTACAGGCATGAGCCAACACACCTGGCTTGTTTCTATTAATTTCATTTGTTCTTTATAAAGATCCAAAGAGCAAGAATTTTATTTATCTGAAACCAGGCAATTTCTAGGTCAGTGGGAGTGGGATGTTTCTTTCCCTACCCCAGTATAAACTCTAGGAAAGAACCAGTCCTTGCTAATATTGGGAAATGGGAGAAGCAGGGAAGAAAAGAAAGGTACAAGGCTTTTTTTTTTTTTTC
>PVJX010009660.1:16832-60403 GCA_004027295.1 Dolichotis patagonum | reverse complement strand
AATTCTTTCACTCTATGTATGGCTTAATACTATTGTGTTATGTTTGATATTACTGTATTTGAAACTATGCTCAACTATAGCAGAGTAAGAGATATGGTGTTAGATACTGTTGATGTCCAGTTGACTTAATGTAAAGTACTGTGTTGCCTATGTTGTCCTGTTCTGATCTGCTCTGTACTGCCCCCTTTTGTTTTATTCTTTCAAATTAAAAAAAAAAAAAAAAAAAGAAATTATTTCATGGATTTAATTTCAGTCTCCCCCAAAATGCTAAATTTCTTAGGGCAGAATTGAACTGAATGCTCTTTTGAAAACCTCCTATGGTATCCAACACAGTGCTGGAAACAATGTAGGTATTTTATTGATATTTAAAGTACTGAATTCAACTCTATTAAGTATGAGTAGAAAGGTTTGTTTTGTATTGTTTTTTGTAGAAAGGTTTAGAATAAATTACCTATACAACATGGTATCTTCTTACTTTTTCATGAGGCTCTATCACTATTTCCTTCAAAGATCTCTACAAAATGGAATTTTTACATCACATTCTTCCTGAGCTAACAGAGACCCTTAAAGAAAGACTGCAATAGATAAAACTACATACATATAAGCTTTTGCATTTTTATTCATTTTTGTTTCAGTATTAACGCCCAGACCTGGGCCACTTCTAGACATTAAGCCCACTAGGCAGCTGCAAGAGAGTTTAAAGCATTTGCCATACACATGAAGTGAGAGTAGACGCACACCCCCTTTGCAGCACTGCAAAACATAACATTTTCTTGTTACAATTCAGTATCACTGCAGCAAGATAAGCACACCCCATAGTCTAATTTAACAGACATGAAGAAGTCAAGCTCTATTGTTCAATGTCACAGCCAGCCAGCCCTGCATGATCAACCTTTATTCTTCTCTGGCTTCATTATGAGGATGATGCCTTTCAAGTGTAGTGACTAAACCTGTTAAACTACAAAGCAAGAAATTTATAGAACCTTTACAAGAGTAATACTGAACAGCTTAAATGTAAAACCTACAATTAAATTCCAAAACTAAGCACTTCACCCCCAAGAAAATGCTAAGTAGTTCTTCAGCAATATTCCTGATTTACATACCCCAAAGATGACAGGACTTATATACATATATGCTGCAAAGATATTAATAGTAATTTTTAAAGTAATGTTCAATATAAAACATGGTAATATTAACCCATGCATTACAAAACTAATAAATTTTCCCTTTGCATACCAGGGACAGGAGCTATGCTTAGCATACCAGGGAAAGGAGCTTTTTCATTTTGAAAAAGCCTTCTTTTGTCAGATGAAAAGCCCCGAGAGTAAAATATTTCACTATAGTTCAGTGCTAACAATGGATATGCCATTAGATTACCATACAAGTGAATAAAGCACCAAATGATATGAACATTTTTTCACACTTTAGATTTTGATGTGAAATGAGTCTAATTATTTATTCATAGACTTTTCCTCTAAGGAGTTCAAAGTATTATATTTCAAATCTTCAAACACTTATTTCCTAAGCCCTAAACTCTACCAAGTAGGACAGAAGAACATGTGGCAGGAAAGAAGATAAAGAAAAGCAGCACAAAAGAAAAGGTTGGTTGGAAGAATTCAAGCCCATTTCAAACATGAGGGGGTATATTTTATTCATTCACTTATTCTTTAGCAATGCAAACATTTATTGAATACCTATTGTACATCCAGGTTCATGCTAGATGTTAGGGATATAAAAACAATCCCTGCTCCAGCAACTCTCCAGACAGAGGATGACAGACAGTGACAGTGATAAATGCATGTGCCACGTACTGGAACTGAAGTGTAACTGAGGGATGTAAGAGCGCAGGGGAAGGAACCACTGGATTTGGGAAGACTTTAACAAGAGGGTAGAATATTATTTGTATTTAGAAATACTAGCCAAAGTCCATGATGGAATTAATAGAACCTTCAAGGCAGAGGTAATATTATGTTAAAGTACAAGAAACTCAAAAGTTTGACCTGTTCAGGGTGTATGAGAAATGCAACATGGCAAGTGATGACATTCAGTGCCTAAAAACCATAGGTTTCAAGTCTGTTCTGTAAAGAGGTTCCAAGAGTGTCATCATCAAGATCAAGGAAAACTTGGCACTAGACTAAAAAAGCAAAATGAGCAAATATAAAAAGTATATATCTATAAATCTTTAACTATATATTCCAAAGCTATCTGAGAAATTACAACCAATGCTATGGGCATTTGACTTGTCTCTGTGATAGCCACTGATAATTTTGCAAGGCAACTGAAAAGGCTCTATCACACCTTTCAGGTCATTCACTTAATCTATGTGGTTCTTTCTTCTATCAGACTGGAGTCTCTCTTGATTAAAGATGACTATTTTGGCCAGACTCTGCTTCACGTCTTTATCCCTAGGCTACTACCAGCATACCATTCAGTAGCAAGAGCTACCTGCATGTCCAGGGCCAATTTGAAGACCATCCCAACATACTTTCTCTAAAGGGCTCTGTATAGGGCGACCTTGTTTGTATATAGTTGCACACAGAAGATGCTGAAAGGAAAAAAAAATAAGCAACACAACATAAGTCTTAGATGTTTAGATAAAGGTGAATATTCTCCTTGTTGTTATATTATTTTAAGTATAAAAGTTCACATGTCGAAATGTACAAAAACTGTTGCTGAAAATACAATAGATACAAAAATTCAAGACCGATTTTGTAGCTATACATCTCCAAACCACCTTTTATAGCAATGTAAACTAGTTAAATAAGAAGAATATATACTTGTTTCTTTGTTTTTTGGTACTGGGAATCAAACTCACAACCTCACACTTGCCAGGCAGGTGCTGTGCCACTGTGCTATCTCCTTGGCCAGACTAGCCACTTTTAAAATTTTAATTATATATACACATAACAATTGACCAAATTAAGAGTATACAAAGGCATTATATTATTCCCTCTGTGTTAGTTTAAAGAAAATAAAAAGAAGAAAATCAAGAGATAGTTAACCTTACAACTGCCTTTTTATACAGTTAAACATCTGTATTTACTGAATATATAAAATGGTTAACCTGATGTTATACTGTGGTACACACTAGAACATGACATTGTATTACATATATTAAGGTAGGAATAGATAGTCTCAGGCCTCAGATTTTTCCATTCAAAAGCTTGATGACACACATTGAGGATTAACATCTTAGATTCTCCATTCTAGCCCTATAATTCACTTATGATTTAGCCTGGAGATCACCAACCATTAGCACTGACTTAGACAAATTATGAGTCATAATTTAAAGGTCAAAGAACTTTCTAATCCTGAAACCTTTTGATGTAGGGAAAGGATAACTACTTTTCTAGAAAGTCAAACCAGAAGACAGAAACTTCAAGTGTCTATATACCTCAAACAGAAAGAGACTTAACTGTGAACATGTAGTGAGTCACAAGAAACGGTTCTGAGGATTGGAACTACAGAAATACATGAAGCGGCAAGGAGAATCTGCCTGGGGTGGGCCAGCCAAGTACAAAGTTTAACTTTAACAATCCTCTCAAGTCAGTGGAAGGGACGCGGCTCATGTGACACAGGCCATTTTGAGAAAAGAGAAAATGTAGGATAAAAAGCTGAGAATCTTGACTATTCCTGTTTAAAAAAAAAAAATTCTATAGAAAAATAGACGTAGGGATATTCAAAATAGAA
This sequence comes from Dolichotis patagonum, assembly GCA_004027295.1. Classification (NCBI taxonomy): domain Eukaryota; kingdom Metazoa; phylum Chordata; class Mammalia; order Rodentia; family Caviidae; genus Dolichotis; species Dolichotis patagonum. Next base: position 56,713 of record PVJX010009660.1, on the reverse strand, counting down.
GTAAAAAGCCAGGCGTGATGGCACATGCCTATAATCCTGGCACTCAGGAGGCCTCTGAGGCAGGAGGATTGTTGCAAATTCAAGACCAACCTGGGCTACAAAGTGAGCTCAAGGCTAACTTGAACTGCATAACTTGACCCTGCCTCAAAAAAACAACAACAAAAAAACTAGAAATAAATAAAAGTTTCTACAATTAAGATCAGTATGGATAGTATATAATTATAAAGTATTGGAAATACCTCTGTCAAAATCAATGTATTGAGAAAGGCATGCACACCTATAGTCCTAACTACTTAAGAGGCTGAGGCAGGACAATCACTTGACTCCATGAGTTTAAGATGAGCCTGGGCAACATAGCAAGATTCCACATCCAAAAAAGAAAAAGAAGAGGAAAAATGAAACAGGAAAAGGAAAAGGAAAGCAAAAAGAAAATGTGTTCAAAGTAGCGCTGTTTTCATCGATCTTTCTCATAGAAATGGCCTGTCTTCTCTGTACAATATGGTAACCAACCATGAGCCACACATGGCTATTGTCCTGGTGCTATATGCTCAGTGGACTGTGGAACTGAAATTTTATATTTATTTAGATTTTGTGTTAATTAATTTAAAGATAAATGTAAAAAGCCATGGTAGTAGCTATCATAGTGGATGGGTAGCCTAATACTTCAAAGGTTTGTGTATCTTTTACAAATGTAACAATGCTAACTAGCATAGAACATATGGACATAATAGCATAAAGTTAGATCTTGGTTTCAAACCCCAGCATTGACACTAGCGTTTATTAGCATGGGTCCTTAGGGCAATCTGAATGTCAAATTCTTTATGCAAAAATGAGAGTAATTCTGTATTTCCTATAACTGCTACAAAGACCACCGTTTGCAGGATGATTTCCCTGGGGTACTGTAACTTAGAGACGAGATCAGCTCAGCTTTCAGAATTTAGGAAACTTCAAGGAAATTAGGGCAGTACTACAGTCACAGGACTAGTGGATACAGCATCTCAAGACTTGCAAGTCTCATTACATTTTAATAAGATCTATATACATAAAAAAGAAAATGCAAAAACTTTTCCATTATTCGCTCTTACTCCAGCACCCTTCACTTCTAACCACCCTGCTTGCCATCACGACACATACCACAGCAGCCACATGAGACGGAGTCACGGTCAAAAAAGGATGAGAAGTTCACTTGCCAATGGGACCTCTAATTAGAAAATGCCCATCTTCAGGGGCTTCGTCCAGCAACTCTGCTCTTGGTTCCTGATAACTTCTTGACTCACAGCTTTCTTAAGACCTGGAGAAGTTTTCAGATGGATCTAAGGAATCAGAGCACACTGCCATCTTTTGAATCCAGTGTCAGGAGAAAAAAACATGAGAGGAAGCAACTAGAAGCAACTCTATCAGTAAGTTCAAAAAAAAAAAAAAAAACAGGTGGGTAGCAGGGAAATAGAACAGTAGCTTAAAGGTATATAGGGTAGAGAACTACATGGTAAATGACTAGAATGATTCTACACAGAAGGGAAAATTATGGATATAGAACAGAAGTAATTAATTGCAGGAACAGAAAGTGATTTAGGCAAACAAGAAACAATGTTAATGGCAAACTGTGCCCCAAACAAAAATTTTAATGCTTTTATAGAGCTGATGAAAGTTTTAATTTCGATTCTAAAACTGGTGGAAGGATGGCTTCAGGAACATGAAGCTAATGAGGACAAGACAACATGTTACCTTTTATTATTATTCATTCAACACCTGTCCTTTTGGTTAAGGCATCAGTCCAAGGGAAAACAGGTACAGTAATTATAAAACAATTTGGTTAGTAAAAACAGGGGAGCACAGAACACTGTGCGTTACCAAAACAAGGGCACCAACCAAGCTTTGCCTATCTTCATGATAGTTTTCATACAATCATGAAACCAAAACAAGTTCACAGATTAAAGGCAAAATCTCAAACCCAACTGAACTCAAACTGAAGTTATGAACTTCATGTGATGACTAATGTTTAGCTAAAATAAATTCACTGATAGTGGATTTAATAGTAGGAAGACCTAAGCCTAGTGTTACATATGAGAAGAAATATAATGGAATGGTTAAGAGTATGAACTTTGGAGCCAGGGTGCCTGAGTTCAAATTCCAGCTCCCCATTTACTGTCTGAATAAACTTAAATAAAATACAAAATACTTTCCCTCAAAAAAAAAAAGATGAATGAGCTTTAAAAATTCAACATGGGGCCTGTCTCTTGAACTTTTAGAAATACTGGTTCATAAAACCTTCACAGGTAAAGGGTGCTCCAACAAATTATTATTCTCCCAGAACCAACACTGTAAAAATTAATTGAGTGAATGAATAAAACCATAAAACTGGATACAAATGACATCTATGATTTGGGTATAATAGCATCATACTAGTGACAATGCCACACAGACTTTTGGTGACATCCCATATTTAACCAAACTACTATTTTCTGCACATCTTTTTCAGTTCTCCTTTTTAGTTTTATCTCTGTATGCCACTGCCTCCTTCCAACCAATTGTCAAGATGACAACTGCATTCCATTCTGCACACTGCAGCTGGAGTGAAAATGTTTCTAAAGCATAGATTTGATCATATATTACTTTCATTAGCTCCCTACTGCTTTTGGGATAGGGTACAAAAGGTCTTTGGCAATCTGGGCCTTCTGACCCACAAGATTCACCTTGTTTTCTCCCCCAATGGTTCTAACTCAAAACTCACTAACCAGCAAGTTGTGACAACTTTCACTGAGCCCTTTTTCTTCTTTCCTGGGCCATGGCTGGTGCTATAGACCTTGATTGAGGCGCATTTTTCCCCATTCCCAGGTTAATTTCTGCATCTCCAGGCGCCATGTTAAAGTTCTCTGCTTCGAAAAGCCTTCTTCTATAATGTTGTTTATGTATGAGGCTGATTACAACTCAAGATTTTTGTGAACAACCTTCTCTGACTTTCCCCAGAACAAACTCAATAAGGCTCCTGGATATTTCCAATATTCTAAAATTGACTCTTGCCTTACTCTACCTACCTCTTATTAGACCATGAATTATCCAGAGGCAAGGCTGTGTTCCATTTGCCACGTTATCCTACATTTCTTACATATAATACACATTCAACATATATTGCCTGAATTTTTTAATGTTTTCTAAAATACACTTTTCATATGAACAAAACAAAATCACATATGCATTAAAGGATGTGGTAGCATACTCCCATATAATTGCTTCTGATTATTTAATTTGCTGGTTTGATCTCAGAAACTTTTACTTTATTCCTAAAATGGCTCACGTAGTTTCCCATTGCTTTAAGTTTTACAGTCTTTTGTAGCTGTAAATCTTATTTTCAGGTAGATGTTACAGAAAGATAAAACATTTTTAAGCATAAAAATTTTTTTACTCCACTTGAGCAAACAGGCTTGATGTCATAATGTCGGTGTTCACATTCTGCCTCTGCAACTTACTAGACGGGTTTACTGTGAACAAGTCACTCAGCCTACACCTTGGCTTGCTCTTGAAGTGGTTCTGAAGACTAAATAAAAATGACAGTAAAATGTCTTGGGTAGAATCTGGTTGAGTAAACGTCATTTGAAAACCACCTGTGCATCAGACTTCAGTGACTCCTTTTGTGGCCCAACCAGACAATTCAGTACTCACTGCTGTAGGAGTGCATGTTTGATCCAATGGCAATGACTTGAAAACAAAGAGCAGATATAAACAAAAAGCCTCCATACCTAAATACTGACTCAAAATGCTTGTTTCAATATTCTTACATTAAAAATGACAACACTTACTTTTTTTCTTTTGGAAAGCCATATGAGGCTGTGTGAGGCTAGTTTTTGTCCTTGCAGCTCTCAGAGGGCTGGATAAAAGGGTTTTGAAAAGCCACTCTGTAAGAAGAAATGACTGGAAGCCCATGGGGTTGCCTGGCCTTAGCAGTATGCTTGCCATCTGCATGCACCATCCCTCTCCAGTCTGCTAAAATACACAAACATCTCCTGACCCTCTTGGTCTAACCAAAGCAATACTGAATTCTTCAAGAGGAATATTACTAGTGGTTTAAAGAAAATAAAAATACTAGAGAAGTATGGACACAAGGGAGTTGAAGATTTTCAGCCACTGGTTTAACAGCTCCAGGTCTCCTCCCAACCCCCATTAAGAGAACAACTGCCCTTAGTGACCCTGCTGGGGGTGGGGGGGCTTTGGAGAAGGGACTGACAGGACTTTAATTTCCTCTAGACTGTTTAAAATAGGTTACTGATGAATTAAGGAATTGGAAAAAGATTTATTACACAATTAAATGTTAACCTATTAACAAAAATCTCAGCTGTACAAAATGGTTTTGTTTTTGTGCTGGGGAATGAAGCCAAATGTGCTAAGCACACATTCTACCACTGAGCTACACTCCAGCCCAAAAATAATTTTTTCTTAAGAATAAAGATAATTTTCTCATCCATGCCTTAGTATTCTCCAATAAAAGTATATGGGAGGGAAGGGACCTAGTACTTTACAAAATCAAAAATTTAGGGACAGGCTGAAGATGTACCCCAGTGGTAGAGCATACACTTGGCTTGTTCAGAGCCCTGGGTTCAATCCTCAGCACCATAAATAAATAAAATAAATAAATAGGGACAAAATGGTAAGCACTCAAATATCAAAGTCAGACTTTCAAAAAATAAAACAGGTATGAAATTAAAATGGCATGTTGTAAATTCTACAATTGTCAAAAACCTATTTGCAATATAACCTTTCATTTTATCTGTATTTGAAAAATTAAATCTTCCACTTATCTAAAACATCACTATAAATACCAAAACTTTATTTCAATTTGATGAAATGCTAAAATGTAATGCTTTCACGCCTTCTTAAAAAGTTTTGAGAACAAAATTTATTTTCTCAAGTTCTAAAAATCATCATTTCTATGGATATAAATTATTTTAGAGACTACAATTATATACTCCTGAGAGAGTACATGGGATTTAGTGACACTGCACAAAATCAGACTTTTGCTCAAATCCAGCCTCAATCTGATTTTCTAAGGTCTTCAAGCTGAGAGTAATTTTTGTATTTTTAAAGATTTTTTTAATATGCAATAAAGATCTTTTGTGGCAAAAGCCTCAAGTATTTACTCTCTGACCCTTTGCAGAAAAAGTTCACCAACCGCTGTCAGAAATGATTGGAGCTTAGCAGGCCTTGGATATTAGTGCTTCCCTTTTTTGCTTTCCTTTGCAGTGAGAAGTGCATTTTAGTCCTAGATTAGTCACATGCTATCTGTATGCCCTCGGGCCCCACTTACCCTCGGTAAGTCTTTGTTTAATTACCTGTAAAGTGGAAAGAAACATGCCAACTTCACAGGATTTTTAGGTGAACTCCTAGGTGAGGTAATATGACAGACATCAGTAAATAAAAACCATTATTATATCAGGCTTCCTCAGACAAATACTATCATCAAAAGGAAGATGTGCAACTATGTGAATTGTGAACAAAAGAGACAGAATTAAAATATTTTTGTTTTAAATTTTCTTAAAAGGTCTGTCTGCTATATGAAAACTTCATAAACTTTCTTAAACCTTTATATTAAACATTCTCAATTTTTATGTAATAAATTTGACTAAAAGCTAAAGACATACCAAATAATAGCCATGATAATCAAGCAACTTCTGAATTCAAGAACACAGTGATTAAGTCACTATTGGAAAGCCAGAAGTTACTGTTGAGTCACTTGGATCACCTTTATTTCATTATACATTTTATAACATCAAAGGAAAACATGGCATAATTTCAGACACTGAATCACCATCAAACTGAGTTGCAATTAGGGATAAGAACATCATTAAGTTTTAGGTAATACTTGCAATTGTAAGTAAGCAGTGCCTTTCTATTCTTTTGGAAAATGTCATTTAGGAGGTTTCCACAATTCTCCTAAACCTAGACTGTAAGTGCCATGCTTGAATTTTTTTTGGATGTGTGCCCAACAATAAACGATCCACAATGATCTGAGGACAGCACTCCCATCCAAGAACTTAATCAGATTAATGATGTATTTGTTTTATAAAAATGAAGTACATTAAGCCAGAGAATACCTAATTTACATACTAAATGGTTGCTAGGGACCAAAAATACTAGTGGTTTTTATAAAACTGAGGTTACAAAATTGTCTATTGTTTTGAAATCTGTTACTAAATAGCAGCGAAATGCAAAATAATAAACAAATGTTAATTAGTAGTATTTATATATGTAAATTCACTAGATTTTGTGTAGTTGCTCAAAAGAACCTAACGATGCTCATATTCTAAAATATACGTGCCCCAAAGACACCATGATGCTATTATGTGAAGTTGGAAAGTACAGCAAACTATGTTTTCTAGTTGATTTGACCTCAAATCATGATTCGCATTCTGTCTAATATTTTCATTTGGGGGGGTCCTCTAATATATGCAAATATAAACAGTAAATTAACAGACTAGGTTTCTGCCGTTTTTTGTTGAAAACCTATTAGCAATCTTCATCTAAAAAGGGAAAGGAGAGCTTTCACGAAACAGTTGAATTTCACTAAACCCTCTAATAAGGAGAGTTAATATTTCGTGATGTTCTCATTTTGGTTTCCTTATACACACACACACACACACACACACACACACCACTCCTGTTTATTGATTTAGGGAGGAAATGATAAATACAGACACTACTGTGCTAAGGACACAGGCAAAGAAGCACATATTTACAATACAAAGGACTGTGTTGTAATTCAGTACAAACAAAGAACTCTGGAAACAAAGAGAAGCCAGCCCACCAACTCAGCAGGGGAAGAACCGACAAATCCCCAGAGAGAAAGCAACAGTTTACAACCCTTCTCACCTGAGATCATGGCAGTAAGAGTGGAGAATTGGGAGGAGTATAAAAACCTAAAGGTCTGCAGCTATCTAGATATTTCTCTGGCTTAAAAGAAGGAGAGGGGAATGAAAGATCATTTAAATCTAGTGAGATTAACAAAAATTGAGTTTACCTTGAATTATGTTAAGTATTTTTATACAGAAGCTTAATTTTAATAACTTAGATTTGTATTCAGTAACTAGATAAACCAGGAAGTTTTAAAAACTGAATTAAAAAACTATATGAAAACTTCCCTTCATTAAACATGGAACTTTAAAATTAAAAATATAACTAACTTATTCAATTTATAAATTTATATGTAGACCCCCAAAATATATGATGGAAAAGCAGAATTTTTGAATACTTTTATACAACCAGGAATAAAATCTAGAAATGACAAATAAATAATTAAACCAGGCTTTTTTTTAGTTTAAAAAAATTGAGAAGTGTGTATATGTGAATTAAAATATCACATTGTACCTTATAAAAGATATGTTAATTTAATGTGTCAAAATGATGTGTTTACTATATGTCAAAAACAATTTAAATTTTTTAAATTTAAAAAACCTCAAGGCATACTAGGACAAAATATGACGGAAGAAAAAAGGACTTGAAGGAATTAAACTATATATTTAAAAATTTATAAAGTTTTTAGGAATAATAACTAAGAAGCAGGCATTGGGCCAGGGATTTAGCTCAGTGGTGCAGTGCCTGCCTGGCAAGCATGAGGTCCCGAATTCAGGTCCCCCCCACACACACACATACAAAAAAAAGCAGGCATTAACATGATAAGGACTACGAGTTCCAAGCCAGCCTGGGCAACTTAGCAAACACAGTTTTAGAAAGGGTTAAGCATGTAGCTCAGTGGTAACTTATTTGTAACTCAGTCTCTAGTACTAAGGACAAGAGGAGTCAATGCAAAATTATATCACCACCAAAATAACGGAATTCACTGAAAATTCAGCTGGATACTTAGAATGCTGCAGAAAGTACTTACGCTTTATTTATTGCTTAAACTCTTGGCCAGGCAGTCTCTAACCATCATATGACCTGAATGCCTGCTGCCCAGGCCAAAAACTGCAAATAAAATGGATGTTACTCTTGACAGGTTGTGTAGCTGGGTTTGAGACTATTACTCATTGTTGTAGTCAGTGGTTGCAAGGAAAACAACTACATACAGGACAAAGATTTTATAGTATTATTTATAACGATTACACAAGGAGTGAAATATAAGTGCAGGAAATTTGTCTACACACTGAAGACCTAGAGAATCCAGAAGGGAGCCTGGATCTCACAGCAACAGCCTGCATGAGTCCAGCTGAAGACCTACAGCCCATGACAATACCTCCCACAAGTCCAACTGGAGGGCTAGAGCCCACATCAATGACTCATTCAAGTCTGTTTCATGGATCTGTGCTAGGAAGGTCCCAAGGCCTGCGGTGGAATATAGAAAGTCTGTGCCAGCAGGATAAAGGATCTGCACCAGTAGACTGAGGGTTCTGCACTGGAGCCAGGAAGCAACATTCAAAGTCCTATCCTAATCAAGTTCAAAGAACCTGAGCTCCCCCAAAAAGTACCCCTGCCATCCTCAGTGACAATGAGGTCCTGAGCTCCTCCTATGATGAGAAAGCCCAGTCCATGTCAGAAAGCCAGCATGACAAGCTTCTCCTGGAGACTGAGCAGCATACCATCTTCCCTTCCGGAGCAGGAAGCAATGCTCAAAGTAACAATCAGAGCTCCCCCAAAGTGAACTGCAGCCATTCTTAGTGACAAGGTCCTGAGCTCCTCTGATGATGGGAACAGCCAAGTTCGTATCAGGAAAGAAGCTCAATAAGCTCCTCCAAGAGAACTCATGGCAATAAGAGAACCAAGAACACCAAACAACAACATGGAGAATACTACTCTCTTCCTCTTCACTTCTCCTTTTTATGCTGGCAACAGTCTTCAGGCAGGCCATTTACACGTAGCACTGCACTGGTTCAGGTCAGCTGGTATTAAATTCCCAACCAGTTGTTAATCTTCCATTCATTTCAATGCAAGATTTTTCTGTCCTAATCAACTTGGTCACATTATCCATTTACCTCACAATATTATCTACATGTACACCCCCTCTTTACTGCCTTGGATAAACCACTCAGTGAAGTGGATTCACAAATGTTGATTTTTAATCTTTATCTTTCATGCACGCTATTTTTCATTTTTTATCTGTTCCCATCTTAAATAAAAGCACTATATTTATATAAGTTTACAGAAAGAAAAGGAAGCAGGGCACTAGTCTTAAGGACTGATGGTTTCAGCCTATGTGAAGCCCCGCCAGGGTCATTGTGGCACCTGCTTAACAAGGTGCTGGACAGCACATCTCTGCAATACTGACTTCCATTCTTCGAAACTCGAAAATTTAACTCTGCACTTCAAGCAGCACCAACATTCCTCCAATCAGCTGTCAATACGTCATTCTGCCCGCCCCTTCAAACTCTACCCTCTGTCAAACCTGCGCAGAGGGATCTTGCACTCTTCTGCAGCCCTCCGGTGCCTGCAATAAAGGCCTTTTTCCTTTTTCCTCTTTCTGCTCTTGCTTCTCTACCGAGCCAAGGAAAAACCTAACAAAGACTTCACAGTGTATTTCATAAGAACAAAAAAATAATATTTCAAGAACATATAAGAGCTGTGGAAACTTTAAATAAGGGAAATCTTGTAAGTTGAATTGTACATGCAATAATTGAGTTCCCTGTGTACTATAATCTCTTTTTATAAGTATTATAGTTTGTAAAATCATAGAGATGAGTTAATATATCTCACCTTGGATTTGGCACAATCCTAGGCACTTAAAGTTTCCTTTGGGAATTCCAATAGGGAATGAAAATTATCAAACACGTCAAAAGACAAGCTGGAGTAGAGCTAGGGAGCTGGTGACTCAGAGCAACAAGGAAGGCTGAGTCAGTTGGTGAGAGATCTGTAGATCATATTGCCAATCAGAGTATTATTTCAGAAAGAAATCAAACCTCAGCTAAAATGTCCTAAACTGTGTTAATATTCAAAGACAATGATTTATTACTTTTAGAAGCAACAAATTCCTACAGAAGAATAAACCTATTACTAAGCCATCTGTTATTTGCAGTAGACATAGTAAACTTAACAGACGGTTGCACCTCTGTGCTTCCTATAAACAGATGGTTTTTTAAAAGTCTACAATATCCTATCAATGGAGACCTCAACTAATCACTCCTTCCCCCTCCAAAAAAAATCTTCTCAACCACACAGCCCACAGCTGAATACTTGGTTTCCTTTCATTCAGAACACACATAATAAAGATGGCACTGCCAGACCTAGACTACCATCCTTCTGTTAGCACAAGAGCATCCTCTTTTCTTCATGAAACACGTGTAGCGACAAAGGCGGATTATTCATCTGAACTGGTTAACCATCTTTTATACCGGGAATGTTGATGCTATATCTAGTTGGCAGGCAGAAGCAGTGCAGCAGATTAATAGCTCACCTACTTCATTTATTTCCAACACACATTTACACACACACTCACAGCCCACAGACACAGCACCATACAACTGAAGGCATTCATTGTATAAAAGGACATAATGGGTCCCATAATACTAAGATATTTTATTCTAAAATATTTACTTTAAATTTAAGAAAAACTAATCCTTTTGCATGAGATATCTAAAAACTTAAGTATTTTTATCTAAAAAATTTTTGTGCTACTCAAAAATACTTATATAAGCTTGTTTTCAAAAAATAGCGAAATATTAGCATTAAGGCCATACCGACTTGTTCATATGACACTCATATTCTCAGTAAAACTTTCTATCTTTAATGAACAGCTTGGGGTCACAAATGTAAGTTACATGACAATTTATATTAAAAAAGGCAAAAGAAACAAAATGTTCTATTTATGCTAAATATAAAGTGTTATGAATTCTCAGAATATCAGATACTTCCATTTTTCTTATAAGAAACTTTCTGGCTATAAAATATCTTTTAGTATACAAACCAAAGAAAAACTAAGATAAGCAAACATCTTATAGATATAGGGGAATGGAACTCCCGACCTGCTATGTCCGCGAGCTCGTGTTCTCTAAAATTGAAAAATGAATTTTAGGAACAACGGAGGAGGAGAGTAGAATATATTTATTGAGAGAAAGAAAGCTTCTGTCTGAAGAGAGACAGAAGGGAACCCTAGTGGGCTGCCAAGGACTCTGTCTTTTCCAGGGACTTTTCTAGAGTAAAACCATGGGTTCAACAATAGTTAGCCACTAAGATCAATAGTTCAGATAAAATTGATTACATTAGGGACAAATGGGAAAGCAAAATCACATAGAAAGGGGACATTCTTACGGAGCAGTGTCTCTTTCCTAGGGGGATGGGAACTATTTAGGGTATCAATCCCCATGATATGGGTCATTTGTATGATCTTTTATCTTGAGGCCTGGTCCACAGCAGCAGGTGTCAGCTTCCCAGGCAGTTTCCAGGTGTCAGCACTGGCTCTATTGAGGACCTAATCTTATCTCACTGCCTATAATATTTCTGACTAACTCAGCTGCCTGCAACATTATCCTGTTGTTGACAACATTTTTTATTGTATGTTTTTGAGATAAGATCTTGCTATGCACTTTAGGCTGGCCTTGAACTCACTATGTAGCCCAGACTGGCCTTGAACTTGTGACGATCCTCCTGTCTTCTGATTACAGGTGGGCACCACCAAGACTGGCATTGATAACTTTGATTTGAAAAAAGTATACTTAAAATTTACAAATTCAGTAAAATAAGAGCTCCATTATATTTATTACTATTTTAATTACTCTTTCTTGCATTTTATTAATAACGAATAGCCAGCTTACTCTAAGAAGCTTACAGTAATCAATTACTTCTGGTTTTTTGTTTGTTTGTTTTGTTTCATTTGGGGGTTTTTTTGGAGATGAGGTCTCACTATGCAGTTCAGGCTGGCCAGGAGCTGACTTGTAGCCCAGGCTGGTCTCGAACTTGCAACAATCCTTCTGCCTCAGCCTCCCGAGAAGTCGGATTACAGGCATGTGCCACCACACCTGGCTAATTACTTATAGTATTTAAAATTGATTAATATAGACATTTGTAAATAAGAAATTCCCTGGAAAAGGAGACGTAAATATATTTAAATGTATTCAAATACCCCCAAGTATTTTAAATTGAACTAAAACTAATAAAATTATGTAAGCAAATAATAGAACAGCTCTAACGTAATATAAGTACAGAAGAAGATAAGCAGGATGTTAGATTGCTTCCTACCACACACATTAGTGTGACATTAGTGAGACAGCAAGGAAATACCCTTCCGAAGTTTAACAATTACTTTGTCATGCTTGACATTTACTGAGCACTTATCATTTGTTTATTATTAAGCATTTTTCAGGATTTAATTCATTTAATTTTAACAATAGCTACAGAAATTAATAGTAATTCTTCTTCCTTTTTTTTTTTTTTTTTTTTTTTTTTTGCGGTACCGGGGATCAAACTCACGACCTAACACTTGCCACGCAGGTGCTTATGCCACTGAGCTAAATCCCCAGCCCAATATTTTTTTAATCTACATGGAAAAGGCTGTTGAAACATAGTTTCTATCTATAAGACTAACTTAGGAAACCATCTATATTACAAAGGGAGAGTTAACAAGTTAAAATTTACAGCAAACATATTCCATTAGTCTAAGTGAAAACTTAATCTGACCTCTACCTAAAGTATTAAAGTTTCAGAGAGCCATAAAATAATATACATCAGTTAATCATCATCATCTGCTGAGTCAAACACTGAAAAATAATGTCAAGAAGTTATCCTGTAATTACTTTGTGGCTCCTTGAAAAACCATTTGACATAATCACTCTTTGACAGCTGCCAAGAGGGAAAATGTTCTATTTCTTCTCCCACCAGTACCCTCTTCTGAGAGCCAGGGGCATCACTTTTCAGCCTTCCCTGATCTGCCAAATGTTTATGAGGGAAGTGTGTGGGGTGCCTTCGTAATCAGTGCTCGGGAGGCCTGTTAGGGGTTGAGAGTTTCCAATCAAAGCTGTGGATGCAGGAGAGTCACAGTCAGGGCATGGACGATGGGCTTATTATTACCAGTGTGCAGTGGAAAATTACTCAAGTACAAATGAAGAGTATCTGGTTTTATCTAAAAGAGTGGAACACCCCCACACACATACTTCTATGACATTGCATTTCCACGAACAAGAGAAACTCTCAGTATTCCCCACTATATAATATGTTGAACATTTTTATTTGCCTGTATGTGGGGAAAAGATTATTTTAAAATGTAACTCCATTCTGAATATGACTGTCAGGAAAGTCTGTAATTTCTACCCAGGGTTTTTGCGCCCAGGACAACTCGAATTTATGTCTACATTGAGCTGATAGAGGCTCGCTCTGAAAGTGATGCACATCCTTTTAGCAGCTCATTTCCAAGATGTGAATACAGAACTTGATTCTTCCTGAACACTTACTGAGCTGACATCTGAAACCAGCGCTTTGCTTTCCAAGAGAAGTGTTTTCTATTATAATTCTCTCTTGATTTTCACCTGGGCATTCAGAAAGGCCTAACCTGTCCACACAACATGAGAAGCCTAAAAGCCTAGTACCTCAGCAACGGTGTGTAAGAAAAGCTTTGGGAAAAAAATTCGGCAAAACAATTCTATCATGACAAATTGGAGCTTTACATTACACTGAGAAATCCTGTGTTCTTATCATGGATTTTTTATTTTTTTCCATCATAAGAGACACAAGTTAGGCTTGTGACACAGCATGATTTAGAAAGTCTATTGCATTAATGAAAATACCATCAATGCAGTATCTTATAACTCTGCAGTAAAAAAAGGAAAAATGAAGAGAACAAAGAAAGCAATAAAGGAACTAATCAGGCAATACTATAACAATAGTTCTGGTAGGCTATTTTATCTCACTGACAGGGACAAAAAGAAGAAAAGTCATTTATATACTTTGGGACATAAAACTGAATATGCAAGTGTTAGTGGTATTTTTTAAATTTATAAGGCCTTCTCCAGAAATTAATAAAAAGATAATTTATTCCATTTTTCAAATTAAGATAAATACTTGAAAAGAGAAAAAGCATCAATTTACCAAAACTATATACTTAATATACAAGATAAAAAGATCACTCATTAAAAAAAATAGCTAATTGTGCTAACTTAAATAATTTTCATTTTTGTCTCCAACAATATCACTTGAGTATTTATAAGAGAATTTGGTATTATTAAAAAGTGAATTTATATACCATTTTATAACTAGTCCCCCCCTCCACACTGGGGAGCAAACTCACAACCTCACATTTACCAGGCAGGCACCTAAGCCACTGAGCTAAACCTCTGGCGTATAACTGGCATTTTGAAGTAACTTTTTAATAATAATGTGCTACAATAATGACAACCTCACTAAAACCTTATTTACTTACAATAGCCATTATAGTACTTTCTTGCAAATCTTTATTAATTTAACATTACTTCGTATCTTTTCCTAATCTCACGTAATTTACCCTACTTAATTCCTTACTTCTGGATATGCCACATTTGCCACCTAATGAGTTTATTTCACTGGTCATTTACTTTTAACAGTAAAGCCAAACTATTTGAAGGAAATAATCTCTCAGCAAATCCAACATGTTGGGGGGAGCGACTTATTTATCCAGTATTTTGTGCCATGAATTGAAGCTTTATTCCAAAGAGTAAGCAACAAACAAAAACACCTCAGGGGCCTGGGAGGAGCAATGTAACCAATTACATTTAATTAAATCAAAGGATAGGAGCCCCAGGGTTGAATGAGCTGAAGAACAAATTTGCATTAACACCTAGCAGCCAAACAAGTAGCTCTGGGTCTAGTCTGCAAGTACAATTGTTGCCATCTATTCTCTGCACTGAAGGGGGGCCATTAGCTAAATTCTTAGGCATTGTTTGTCCACTGATGAGAGGCTGCCTTCTCAACATTTCCCTCCATCACACGTGAAAATTGCCTACTAAAATAAACAGCTTCCTCTGAAAGCTCTGAAACAAACATTATTACCTGACTCCAGTTTACAATTTGGTGAAAACTCTTCAGGGATGCTAAAGGAAAGAAAAAGAAAATGAATGGTGTAATTCCAGACCCAAACTACATTTGATGGAGAGCATGTTTGTGCTTATTCTTCGGTAACATCAGAGGCAACAATATAGGTTATTCCTTAAACCACACCAAGAGTACCTCTGTCCTAGATGACACTTCAACACCATGAAGATCTCAAAGTCATCACAATCCCCTCCCTCCGTGCTCTGACTTTATTCTCTTTAGTGACTATTTTTATTATGTAGAGAATTTTGTCTTCATATATTTACACATGCATAGCACACATGATATCTATTGAAAATCCTATTTAACCAGATCATGACAAATTTTAGTAAATTAATGCTCTAACTTTGATACGCTTGCTTGTTTTGTCTTATTTTTAGTTCAGTTAAATTAGAACTCAAGAGAACAAACAAAATTTTCTAAGAGTAACTCAAAAAGTCATTACTAGCTTTACTTTGATAAATAATGAGAAGTAAGTATGATAAAATAGAGACCAAAAAAGAGGCAAAGATACAGAGTAGCTGTGGCTATTTCAGATTGGAAATCTAAAAAGGTATCTAGAGTATAATACATACCTAGAAATACTAGTTTAAAATAACCATGTATGCTAATTGTCTATCCATAAGATATTTAAAAGGAAGGGTTTTGTTGTTACTGTTTGCCTTGTAAAACCTGCTGGGTCACCAAGCTAACGAAGTCCATACCTCTACCTCTTCAAAGTTACAGCATAGTTTGTAGGGTAGGAAAATTAGTGGGAGTCTGATATGATTACATCTAGATGCCCCCACCAAAGCCTCATGCACTGAAAGGTGGAGCTTTTGGAAGACGACTGGAGTATGGGGTTTATAGATGGCTTTCTGTTAGGAAATGGGGTCCGCTCAGAAGCGCTAAGTCATCGGGGTTGTGGGCTGATTCCCATCAATCATGTCATGAACAGCTTTGCCTCTGCTGTGGACTAAAACCTCTACAGACTGTGAGCCAAAATAAAGCTTTTCTCCTGTAAATTGCAGGTATGGGGTATTGTGTGCCAATGACAAGTAACATTTCTGGGCTGGTCAGATTTTGGTGGCAGCACTCAAAGAGCTCTTTAAGAAGGCTCTCTAATGTGAACACTGTTTAATATGGCTAGAACAAAGATTCTCATAACCTCTATTTTATATCTAGTCCTTAGACTCAAAGCACTCTCAAAGCCCCCAATGGGGAGAGAAAAGACAGGAAAAAGCAAATAACCTCTCTCATTGATGGTACCCAACTTCTGATGGGTAACTCCAATAGACCTCAGTAGCAAAACTTCTCTCTGAATTTTTCTTCTCTTTCTGTCTCCCTCTCCCATCTTCCCAACTCAAGGTGAGATAGAAAAAAAGGAAACTTAAGTCTTCCCTTTTCCTTCTGACTACCAGAAGAAGGAATGATCCAACTGGCAGCTGTCACACCCTCTCTTTCCTTCTCAACTCTCGAAGGCAACTAACCTCAATGTCTTCCCAAAACCTCTGGGGTAACTTCAGTGACTGTTGTGTAGGCAGTACTGACAGGAATTATGGCTGGGCTGACAGTGACAAGGCCCCTATCCTGTCCCAGCTACTCCTGGCCCTGCTGGTAGTGGCAGCAAGAAAATAATACCTGGTAAGGCAAAGACTGGGGAGGGACTTGGGCCCACTGTTGATACCCCCAATATCTCCAAACCCCAATGGGCCATGATCAACATTAGTGGTCCTCTCGCAGAGGCCCTGAAAGCTGTGGAAGTCACAAATTGAGACTCACCAATTTTGCAGAAACAAAGGAGCTGTCAAACAAGCAGCCACTTCTCTTTAAGTTGTGTTGAGCTCTCAGCTATAGTTACACCAGGCAGCCAGATAACCTGCAGAAACCTCCAAGAGATATGTGCCTTGGGCATGACAGGCTGGAAACACAGACCTATCCCAAATGACCCCATTCTGAAGCCACTTTGAGAATTCTGCCCTAAACTCTCCAACAGGTCCACCAAACTACACACGCACAGGCCCATTCCTGCTCTATGTAAACAATACCCCCTCACACTCACGCTGCAGCAAAGTTCCCAACAAAGCCTCACTCAAGTGGTCCTTTTGCCTACTCATGATTCTTTCTTCCTTTCCTTTCCTTTCCTTTCCTTTCCTTTCCTTTCCTTTCCTTTTGGATACCAGGGATTGAACTCACAACCCTGCGCTTGCCAGGCAGGCGCTTATGCCACTGAACTAAATCTCCGACTACCTGTGATTCTTACTCCAGGTACAGCTTTTGAAGAGTTCCAAAAACCAGCAGAGATCAGTAGCAACCAAAAGAAATCAGTAATGACCAGTAGCAGTGACTGGTTGCAACTGGCAGTGACTGAGAAAGACCTGCAAAGAGCCCCAGTAAAGCAGCAGAAGTTACCAGAAGAGCTCTAGATAGCTATAAGGGGGATTGTTAACCACTGCTGCTGAGGCACTCGGAGTGGTGACTAGAAACCACCAAGGCCTATTAACACTAAAAGCTATAATACCAAGCTACTTCACTCAAAACCTGGAGCCACTAACCTCAAAGAATCTACATTTTATGGATTTGTGACTTCTGCCTCAGTTGACCAAAGGAACCCTCAACTAACTGGTGACAAAAGCCAGCCACAAAAACTAGATTTTCTTCTTCCCAAGATAGATCCTCAAAGCAAGCCATAAAGCTTAAACATATTAATTCTAATTTGAAACTTTTTATCTTAGTATTGGCCATAAAAGAAATTCACTGGTCTACTTTGTCTGATAGTAAACCAACATAAGACCTCCATTTCTAAAGGCTTCTGCCCCATATCTGGGAGGAAGTAATGCTGGACTGATGGCCTTACTAGGTCTCCCTACTTAGTCTCTCAGCATTAGATCATACCCTCTATGTCTAATCATGTTTCTACATGCCTGTCTATGCTTCATCAAACCTAAGCATAAAAATGTGTAACTCACCCTGGGCCTTTTTTTTTTTTTTTTTTTTTTTTTTTTATCGGTACCAGGGATCGAACTCACGACTGCCTGCTTGCAAGGCAGGCGCTTATGCCGCTGAGCTAAATCCCCAGCCCCTCTCACCCTGGGTCTTTGAGTCATCATTCTGAAGGTTCCTGTCACACAAAACTATGATCAAATAAATTTGTTATTCTTTTCTATTATGAATCAGTCTTTCATAAGAGGGATATCAGCCACGACCTCTATGATGGGCATGCAAGGGATAAACCTCTTTATATTCCTTACAAAGCAGAGTGCATGCTCATGGACAAATGCCAACTGCTTATAACTGGAGCATTTGTAAAGTCTGACACAGTTTTGTCGAGAAGTTATCACAAATTTACATCCAGAGATATGTCTAGTGGAATCTGAGCCACTATGTGAGTCACTATGTTAACGTGACTCCACCACTTGACACCATGATATGAAGCCACATACACACACTTAAACAAAAATTCTGGAAAAATCTTACACTGTGTTTACTAAAAGAAATACCTTTATCCATAAATCTGCTACATTTTTATAAAGTAGAAAAATATATGGCTTGGTTTGGGCCACACATATTTATTATAACATGAATCCAGTCTATTGTTTAGTACTTGTTTAATGGTACCTAGGGCTCCATGTTAACTTACATTTGAAGTCTAACAATTTCCATGAACAACATTTTTATGCCACAGTACTGTTGCTTTGCTTCCTAGTTATAATATATACCCATCAACCAAAATTTTCTCCTAAGTATCTCAATTTGGTAATGACAGTTGGCAATCATATCCTCTGAATCACAAGTATTGTTCAGTCTCATCAGACAACTGATCTAAATGTATGATAGCAGTATGTATTAAGACAAATTTTTAGTGAATTTCCTCCACAGCAAATATTTTCTCAGGAATTCTTAATTGTTAAGTATTTCAATTTTCTTAAATTCTAAGTAATCATTTTCATGATAAAATTGAAAATTCATATATTTTACTTTCATCTAAGCAATTCCTCCACTAAGTACAATTTGTTTTTAACAAGTATGTTCATCTGCCCTTTTATCTAATTCTATTTTATACCAACACTCAGCTTAGCTTCCCAAAAGTTTAAGTATGTTTTAGAGTTGGTTTATTTTTCAAATGATTCTTATAAAGCAAATTATTTTGCTAAATGATTCTCATTGTGTCTGTGTATATAAGTTATAGATAAGGTTATTTTTTTCTACTTAATGAATCTTAGATAAAGCCAAATCAATCTTTGAAACAGTCTCTACTTTCCACATAGAGCTTTTGATAAATAATTATTTTGCCCTTTGATAAATGTAATATCATTTATTGATTATATGTTACAAAAAATAATTGAAGAATTAATCTTATAAACCTGATTTTCCTGTTTATGAATGCAAAAACAAATCAGCCTGTTTTGTAATCAAAATAGTTCATATCTAATGTCATTATTTTGTATTGCTCTGTGAACTATCACAGTCTGTAACACCTCATCTTTATACCTTTATGATAATTTACAGTTGTTCTTTTGGTTACATTATTCTCACAATGTAAGTAAATCTCCATCAAAAAGAGTGCTATAACAATTAATAGATACTACACAGGCAAATAATTACAGTGTCTTCAAAAGTAGATTTGAAATACTGTTGGCTTTTGGAGTTGTGTCTAGTGGAATCTGAGCCACTATAGTTAATGTGACTCTACCACATTAAAACCTAACTATTATCTATAGTTAGATAGTTTTCCTTATCCAGGTGTGGTGGTATATACCTGTAATTCCAGTACCTGGGAAGCTGAGGCAGGAAAACTGCCATGAGCTCAAGGTGAGCCTGGGCTAAACAAGTGACTTCAAGGCCAGCCTGTACTACATAGTGAGACCCTATCTCAAAAAAAAAAAAGCTTTATCTTTTTTTATCTTTTATTTTTATGAATAAAATCATTATAAAAAATACAAGTATTATTTGCTTCCACAGCTTGAGATTGAATTTTCTTTTATGAGATCAAATACATTACCCAATACAATACTAATGAGAAATCCTATAATTATTGTATTATTTTATAAAAGGGACCAAAAAGGAGCAAGAAAATGGAAGACAAAGTGAAAGTTTAAAATTATAACATAAAAAGAATGACTATAAAATCCATGAGAATGGATGAAGCATTCAAGAATATTACATTTTGATTTCCATTTTTTCCAAGCCAAAAATATTCGGAATTATTTTTGAAAAAATAAAAATTTCATAGTGAAATACAGTAATAAAATAACAATATTATTACACTGTTTCATCTTCAAAATAATTAGAGTACAAGACAGAAATCAATTGTAATACCTGTCTCATGTATTTTTGTAATCATACTGCTTAAAATCTTTACCTTCAATAAATGATTACCTTCAATAAATGTCATTCATATCCCTAAAAAAGGCAAAAACCAAAAATATTTTTTAAACCAATAATATTTTTACAAAAAAGAAACATGATAAGAAAAGATTTCTGTTTCTCAAAGTCAGCTAAAATGAAAAATAATTCGTGAGTTACAGTAGATGGAGGTCCAAAAGAACTGACTGTGTACATTAGACAAGTTTTTTTGTTTTTGTTTTTTCTGATTAGACTACAGCACAGAAGCAAATGTAATATAAAAGATGTATCTGTGCTGTACACAGCATGCATATATATACATATATATATAAATATATATATATATATAAATATATTTATATATATTTATATATAAATGAGAACTAGATATCAAAAATGAGATACTAAATGAGAACTAGATATCAAAAATGTCAGCCCAATCAATCTATCCTTGCCCCTTTTGCAATTATAGAGTAGCCAATGAGCAAGAGAATAGTGAGGTATAATCTTCTGCATGACACTGGCCATCAACATAGCTGAAATATAATATAGCTGAAGTTTATTTTCCAGTTAGGTCTTATTTGAGGGGAAATACAGTACACATCTATCTTTATCCATCTGTATCTAGATATATTTTGTATCTTAAATGTCCCTCCCAAATTCAGGTATTAAAAGCTTGGTCCCAGATGATGGCACTTTTGGAAGGAGGCAAAAACTGAAAAGGCACACCCCAGCCAGAGGGAATGAGTGAATCCTTAAGGGTATGCACTACGTCCTGAAATAATGGAGGCAGCCAATCATGTGTTAAAACTGCTGAAACCATCAACCAAAATAAATCTTTCCTTCACCTAAATTGTTTATTGTGGTGAATTAATGGATGTTCAGTTTGTAACACACAGCTGAACTAAGACAGTGTGGTTTTGGGTGTGGAAGGCCCACCTAAGGACTGTTGTCAACAGCATAAAAGAGAACTGGTGAGGAAGATGGTATGTTGTTGATTCTCTTGTAGAAGCTTGTCATTGCTGGTTTTCCTGATATGAACTCAGCTGTTCTCATTGTCCAAGAGCTCAGGTCAGATCCTTGCTGTTGCTGAGGATGGCTGAGGTTTTCTTTGGGGGAGCTCTGGTCCTGACCTTGAGCGTTGCTTCCTGGCTCCAGTGCAGACCCCTCAGTCTGCTGATCCTTCATCCCACTGCACAGACTTTCTAGCTTCCACCACTGACCTTTGGATATTCCCAGTGAAGATCCTTGATACAGACTTGCATGAGACATTGTTGTGGGCTCTAGGTCTCCAGCTGGACTCAGGAAGGACATTGCCATGAGACTGAGGTCTTCAACTGGTCTTGTTCAGTACAATGCTGTGGGATTGAAGCTCTCGGATGGATTCAAGAGTTGCAGTCACAAAGATTTTCACCAAGATTTCTAAGGGAGGCCTAAGGAGACAGACAGTGTGTGACACCATCAAAGTCTCTTTAAGCAGACCCTGAGAAGGCAATAGATGCCAAGAGTGAAGCCAAAGGTACAATGGAGACCCCAGGAAATTAGAGATACCAGGAATATGGAACCTCTACAGGCAGCAAGCAAAGTCAGCCCAAGATACTGTGGGAGATGCAGTCAGCAAGGTCGTAAGGAAGGGGCTGCCTAACCCTTTTGGGAGTCATATCCACCCACTATGTACCCCGGGTGCCAGAGTTGGAGTTACAAGATTTACTGTTTGTCCTGTTGGGTGTCAGTCTTGCTTTGGTCTGATCCTTCCTTGATACTGCATTCTTCTATTCAAATAACACATTATCAGGTAAAGATAGGATACTTGTATTTCAAATAATTAAGTGAACTTTAGTTCTAAGGTTAACAGTCTGATGTCTGAACATATGCATGTGATGACTTGTCCCCACATATAAATTTATTACTAGGACAATTTCACAAAACCAAGTAGAAGAAATACTATTCCTCTTGAGGAATGCTAAAAAAGAATTTTTATGGTACTTTTATTATTGCAGGTTGCAGATGTACAGTAAAGATAAGAAAGAAAGAAAAGTTGAGACAGAAGGTGTAAGGGACATTTATTTGGCACTCCACAGCACACTGATTCTGAAAAGGGAGCTCACTTTACAGCGAAAAAAATAAACCCATAGGCTGATAATCCAGGGAATTTACTGCTCCTACGTATTCTTTCATCAAAAAGCAGCTCACCTCTTACAGAGGCTAAATTGAAGATTCCATTACAGTGTCAGCTGGGAGACAATACATTGTGAGAATAAAATACTGACCTATAAGATAAAATTTATCCTTCAAATCAACAACCAATATGTGGTACTTGTTTTTTCCATAGTCCACATACACAATCCTGGGAACAAAGGGATAGAAGTGAGGGTGGTCTCCCACAATGCATCTATTTTCCTCAGAAACTCTGAAGACTAAAAATGTACACCATGTACCTCAGAACTCTCAGTCAATTGGATATTCCAGTGAGGGACTCTGAATCTTGAGAAAGGAGGTCAAAGTAAGGACACAGGTGACAAATTACATGCAGCAGCAACATCAATAACATCAAGAATCTGGTGATGAGGGGCTGAGGATTTAGCTCAGCATCATAAGCATCTGCCTGGCAAGCGTGAGGTCATGAGTTCAATCTCTGGTACCAAAAAAACAAAAAAGAATCTGGTGGTGATAGCTGTGGATCCAAGAGCATCCAAGAGCAGCATCCTAACTAGCTTGATCTTGCAGATATATCTGGACAGTCTTTTGGGTTCAGCCTGCCTTGGTTCCTGTTCATTTCATTGAGAGTTGTCCAATATTCAATAAATTTAATTTCTACTCTATTTAGCATGTTTGTATTATTTTGTGAACATAAATTTGAAACAGTAGAAATGATGAAAGGATTCCTAAACCTTCAAAACATTCTTACCCATTGTTATTCTCAAATTTGAGTCATATTCTTTAAGTTTTCTGTTTTTGATTTAGAAAAAAAAGACAATTCTTTTAAAGCCAATAAAATTAAGTATTTTATCTTAGATAATTAGGAAATCCACAAGCTTGTTATAAACATTAAACTAGCAAATATTAATTATGCAAAGAAACATAATTTTTTTCACCTATCTTTAACATCATCTGTTTTAATTATTTTCATCATTTTGTATTGCTATGAGCAGTAATGTTGTTTTTTAATATTTTTTAGTGACATTACTGATAAACTTGAAGGTATATTTATTTATTTAAGGATAATTTTAACTGAGAGCATCTTCATTTTATAACTTATTGAAGACTTTATTTTTAAAAGAAAAGTCCATAGATACACCTATCAAATATTTTAATTATCTTTACATTACCAAAAATTCCAGTTTTTAAGTTAAAAAAAAACTCAAACTGCTTAAAAGAACTGTATGAATAGAAGAATATTGTGAACCATTCTGAACAAACATCTGCTAGGTATGTTAATAGCTTCTGTTCTACTTCCTATGATTTCCCTTTTTGGATATTCAATATTGCTCTGACATCAAATCTCCAATAACCACACTTTAAAAATCACTTCTCAAGAAATATTTAACTATTGAAAAGTAATGTTTGCTTTGGCAAAGAGAGTCTGGAAATTTCCTGGAGGTTTTCAAGAGACTTATGGTAAGCCTATCCAGCCTGGGGTAATTGGTTTCCCAAATGTGAAGAAAAGCAGCATCTTTAGTAGTTTAAAACAAAAACAAATGCGAAATGTTGGTATACCCATGGGATTACAAGGACTATGCAGGCTGTTCCTGTGGACAAACAGATCGCAATCACAGACAGTCCAAGTTTCGTTGTGTCACCACTTAACTTCTCCATGGCCCTTGCTCTGAGGAGTCCAGCAAGTACTAAAGTATTAAAGCCATTGGAGGCTGCCAGTGCCATTCTGTCCCAGGCTGATGCTGGACAGGCAGTTCTAAAATACAATGTCCCAGACTATAAGAATGCTCTAGAATTTTTTACTAATCTTGCTTAAAGAAGAGGCCCACGCCAAAAACATGGAAGCCCAAATGTTGAACGTGCTGCCAAACTGCTGTGATCTGAGTGGACAGGTGCACCATAATATAACTATTGCCAGCCCCCTACATCCTGGACGCTTTCTCCACATTTTAATGAAAGTATTGTGACAGACATGAAAAAGGGCTGGAACAGAACAATATGAATAACATACAAGCCATCCAGGGCCCTTGTTCAGCCAGTAGCATACTTTTCTGGTCTTTGAGTCTGACAAATAGGATAATGGAGGAGAAAGACATACCTGAATTACCCAGAGAAGAGAGAGAAAACAAGGGGAAAGAAAGAACAAAGATGCGGAAAAGATCTCAGATATGTCCCATGTAGAATAGATAAGTGAAGAGGCCCTGCCAGAGAAATCGATTATAGCAGGCAAACCATCTATAAGATCTTTTTTATCTTGGGTGAAAAGACTAAAGAGGATGATAGTTATGACTTCAGCACAGATTACGTGTAACAGAAGTCACTCTTTCATAAGGATTTTCTTAGCATTTCAGGAAAACTGCTGAAGTGTTGCATATGTGTAATGTGCTAATTTTGGTATGGTATAAGCTGTATACATTTTGTGAATATGTATCATGTACATATTAAAGCAATTAAACAATTTTTAAAAGAAATATTTAATTCTACCCATTGCTACCATTGTAATGTTCACAGGAAACATAGCAGAGATGCCAACAGCTGACAACATTCTTCATGAGTGGTAGAAATTTAACACTTTCTTTGTGATTCTCTTGACCACAATGACGGAAAGTAGAAAAAAGCTCTGGAAGTGATTAACAAAGATAATGAAGTAACAGTTAAACCCTTAGCCAATTTAAAGAAAAATAAACCTTAACTAAGTGGGGTATAGGCTTCTAACAACAGAATAAAGACTATGAAATAAATGGTACTCTATTCTGAATAATAGGTCTATGCACAAACCCATCAAACTAACATTTTTTATATGTAATTAGGTGGTTTTAGCTAGAAATTCTCTACATTCCCTTCAAGAGCCTAGTAATGATGTATGTAACATCTACATCGCCGTGCTGCTCTCAGGTGTTGTATATTCTTTCTCTACATATTCATTTTCCTCTCTCAATGGTGGGAGAATTAGTGAAGGTCTAAGACTAAAGGAAAATATCATGAAAGTAATATTAAAAATACCACTTGGGTTTGGTTTGATTCTGTGATATATTTATCATTTAGATATCTACACATTCTTTCTTCTTTGGCCCACTCTATGTTAATTTCACAGATCTCAAAGAAAAAGTTATCTTATAAACCATGACAAAAGCTAGTAAGTGTTACATGTTCCTTATATTAATGCCAGCACATACACAGGTCCCTTACAGCCTGAGTCTTGTGCCCTTCTTCCCTGCTGGGAGAACACTTACTAGCACTGCTGCCATAACACTGCCTTGCCAGGTAGGCTGCTAATTTAATATCCTGGTCCAAATGTGAACAATGGGTTCACACAGACCATTAAAGCTGCTTGATGCACTGGGCACTTCAGACATATTACTTAGGGCCAGTATGCTTTGTTTCAAAGATTTATGAAAATATTTGAGATCTAAAATAATTATCAGGCCAACAAGAAACAGTAGAACCAACATTAACAGAAGTCCAGGCACATGTCTATAAAACATGTTAAGTGGCAAATTATAACACATGACTCTACTTAAATTGCATTTGATGTGGGATATGGGTATACTTTAATGACTTGATAGAGCTTGTCTCCAAAAGTTAAATAGGCCTGTCTCACCCATCTGAGACATGCTGAACAGTTTAAACCAGATCTATTCTTTTTTTTTTGTACCAGGAATCAAACTCAAAACCTTACACTTGCCAGGTAGGCACTTATGCCGCTGAGGTAAAACCCCAGCCCCAGATTCTATTCTTTAAAAAGTTACAAAGATGAATTTAGATATAAAGTGAAACTAGCTCATTCAGTTTAAAAAATATAGCTTGTCTTCAACTTATTGCTCACCACATGACATTCCATATTTATGGGTGCCTTCTGTCTTTGGAATACTTTTTTTTTAATCTGGAAAATTTCTCATGCTATGAATTCTTACTCTCCAAAGCAAAAGAACTCACTCTCTTTATCTTACCTTGCTAATAGAGCAGTCTCAGTTGGACACTCGTGCACACGACTTCAATTTACTGGTGAGCAAAATAAAGAGGCAGGTGTCCAGTGGGATCCATTGTTTTATTGAGAGTGGCAGTAATGGAGTTCATTCTTTTGTGACAGAACATTCGGCATTCAGCACAGACAATGGGTTCATTGCCAAGTGGTGGCACCAAGGAAACCATCACTGGAGCAGCTTCCCAACATGATTTGGGCATTGTACCTGATGCATCTCCCCCAAATCTGACTTTCTGGCTCTCCTAGGAGTCCACGAGTTTCCTAATACTTAAAAAAAAATTCTTAGTTAAATCAACTAGAGTGGATTCTATTGTTTACAACTAAGAACCCAATACAACCTTGACTCACATGAAAGAATTGTTTTTTGGCTCCTGCTCAATCTCTGTACAGCGAGCACAAAGTATTACCCAACTTTCAGCACATAGGTAGATCTATTGCACTGGATATGATGAAATAGAAACACTCAGCAGTACGAGACTACTTTCTTATATTGCAGAAGCAAGAAAACTAAAACTACTTGTTGCCGACTGTGTTGCAGATCAAAGTTCCCGATGTGAATTAGGCTGTACTGCTTAGATGCATTTACATGAGATTCAAAATGTGAACATAAATCCTGTAATGTTTCTATAAGAATCACTGTGGTAGACAAGTTAGACATTCATGCAGAAGCATTCCAGTGTTCTGTCACTAGCTTCATGAGTAAAATAAGGTACAACAACAGCTTCTTCTTCCCTGAATCTCTAGGGGTTGGTTTGTTTGTTTGAGACAGTGTTTTGCTATGTAGTTCAGGGTGGCCTCAACCTTGTAGTCTTCCTGCCTCAGCCTCTTAACTGTTGGACTACAAGCATATTCCACCATGTCCAGCTTGGTAGGTATTCTTAAACTCAATAATTTCACAGTTATCTGTGGATTCCCCATCATAAAGATGGAGGAACTTGCCATGTGCCACTGTATCTGGCAGCATCTTGAAGCTGGAAATAGGAAAGAAATGGATTCTCGACTAGGCCTCCAGACCAGATGGCAGCAGTCTGGGTACATATTGATTTTAGCCCTTGGTGACCTGTATCAAACTTTTAACTTAAAGAACTATAACATAATAATGCTGAATTTATGTTTTTTAAGACACTAAGTTTATGGTAACTGTTTTTGTTTTTGCTTTTGTAAGAGCAGAATATGTTTATTGAGAGAAAGAAGGCTTCTGTCTTCTGAGACAGAAGAGGTCCTGAGTAGCTTGCCCAAACTTTTGTGACAGTAATAGAAAATTAGTACAAAGTATATCCCTTACAACACTATTTAAATATCAAAAAGTTGAGGAAAATTTAAATGTCTATCAATGAGGAGAGATTATAATAAACTAAATAAAGAACAGCTGACAATGCAATACATTAAGCAACCATTAAACAAACTGGAAGTTTGATATGTTGAGGTGGTGAGATGTTTAATATATGTTCATTAAATTAGAGAAAGAAGAGTGCAGAATAATACATACATAAGATGATCCAACATGTGCTTTGTTTCTTTTTTTCCCCAGCACTGGTGGTTGAATCACCCAGGAGCTTTTCATTTTGAGATGAGTCTCACTGTCACTAAATTGCCCAGGCTGGGCTTGAAATTGAGATCTCCTACCTTGGCCTTCCAGAGTGCTGAGATTACAGGTATGTGCTGACTGCAAGATATGTTTTTCAAATTATACTTATAGATGCATTCAAAGATCTACCAGGAAATCCACCAAACTTTAACAATGGCTGTCTCTACTTTCAAGAAGACTTTTTCATTATTGCTGGATTGTTTTTGCAGTAAACAAGTGTTACCCAGAAAAACAATAAACACATTTCTATCTTAAAACAAGCAACTAAATGCAATCAATTTTTCCCATGTAATATTCCTATAACCTTTATAGATTTTAAATATAAATACTTGAATACAGCATTTCTAAATCTTATTCAGATATGGTAATAAATTACTTTTAAAGAAAAAAATTCAATATTCTCTCACAATATATTAGGCCACTCAAAGGACATTACTTAAATGAAAGTTTTGTCCAGATGATTTCTTACTAAAGCAAAAAATGCAGCAATAATGTGATCACAGCAAACTGATAGAGAACTACAGTAATGCAATACTCCAGCAGTTAAATTTAAACAGGAACATTTGCAAACAGTTGTCTTACCTTGCAAAGCACAGGCTGCCTTCAAAATAAGTTGCTGGCTTCGTCAAAGGCTTCCACTACAGTTAGCACCACAAAAGAGTTTAAACACTGATGGGGCAATCCTCAGTCCTGTGGTCACTCAAATTTTAGAGCTAGATCTCAAGGAGCAAAGAATTTAGGCACTAAATGGTACTAAGTGAAACCATGCTCCTACTTATGTAGATAATCACTTAAGAGGAAAGATCTATTTAAGCTTTACTATTTGAGGTGAAAAATGAGGGAGGGGAAGAGGACAATGGCAGCGTCCTGTCCCCTGAATTGCCAAGGTTTTGTCTGTTTTACTACCAGACACAACATTAATGATTTTCAAGAATTACTTATTTATTATACTTTAATATATAACCATTGGATTTTTCATTAGCATTGCCTTCAAATATGTGCAGGTAATTCATCAATCAAAGATATCAGTATGTTCCTAAAAGCAAACTTTTAGAATGTATAGCACGTTATTTCATAATTACATATTTTAACTTATTTTGAGGGGAAGATCAGATCAACATTTTATATGGTAAGATACTAGAAAAAAATAAAAAGATAATCAGGAAATTACATTATATGGTATACTGCATAGGCTAAAAGCAATCATTTATTTAAAAGTGGCATTTTAAGTACCATGACAGTAATACAAGTTAGTAAATCAGACTTTATAAAAATTTAAAACTTCTGTATTTTAAAAGACATCATTAAAAAAATAAAAAGATCAGCCTCCAGATGGACAGAAATATTCTTGATAAATACCTGACAAAGGAATTATATTCAGAATATGTAATGAAATGTTAGAAGACAAATATTCCAGATTTAGAAGGGTAAAAATATTTGACATACACATACATCTAAGTGAAGATACTGAATCAACAGTCTACATGTAGATAATGGATTATGCTCAGCATAATAATCATCAAGAATGGACAAAAGCACAATAATACATATTACACACCCAGTAGAATGGCCAAGAAGATAATCAACAATACTGAACATTCACAAGAATATAAATCAAATGGAACCCTTATACACTGCTGGTAGAGATGTTAAATAATACAACCACTTTGGAAAAACAGTTTGCTGATATCTTAAACTTATACAACCTAGCAGTTCTACTTCTAAATATTGTTTTTGTTTTTGAGACAGAGTTTCAGTATGTAGTTCAGGCTATACTTGAATTCACTATGGAGGCTAGGATAGCCTCAAACTTACAGTGATCTTCCTGCCTTGGCCTCCTGAAGGCTGTGATTACAGGCATGTGCCACCATGCCTGGCACTACTCCTAAATATTTACTCTAGAGAAATAAAAGCACATGTGCACACAACATAAAGCTATAGTTTAACATTCATAGAAGTTTTTGTCACAGTAATCCAAAACTGGAAACTACCCACATTTCCATCAACAGAAGTATGAACAAATTATGGGTATATACATATAATACAATAGTATCACACTCAGGAATAAAAAATAAATAAAATAAATGAATACCAGATAGAACAATGTGAGTGAATCTGAAAAATATCATGCTAAGTGAAAAAAAGTACAAATAAAAATGTATGGGCTGAGGATACAGCTCAGGGTCAGGGATATAGCTCAGTGGCATGGCATCTGTCTGGCAAGCATGAGGTTCTGAGTTCAATTCCTGATACCAAAAATTTAAAAAAATAAATTTTAAAAATTAAAAAAATGAAAGCATGTATATACTAAGAAATCTAATTTACTGTGACAGAAAGTAAACTAGTGATTGCCTGGGAGAAGTGGGAGCTGGAACAAGAAGAAAACTTTTGGGGGTTGATGGAAATGTTCATAAGTTTGTGATATAATAGTGGTTACATGAGTATAAAAATTTCAAAACTTAAACAAAAAAGAAAAAAAATTTCAAAACCTATCAAAGTTAGTGTATTTTATTTATATAAGTTATATCTCAATAAGGTTAACCTTTTAACAAATCATTTTTAAAAATCAAAGTAACATACATTACCTTTGAAAACATTCAATGGTCTATAATTTGATTATTCTGTTTAAGATACTAAATTCCTTCTTTCTTCAAATGCATGGGCATTCAAAATAGCTCCATTAATACTTAATTATGTAGATATGTGCCTATTAGTTTTTTCTTTAAATAATAAAGGCCCTAACCTCAACTATACTTCATAAATTGATATTATTTAGTAAAACATTTAGTTAACTAAAATAATTATTCCATGTCTTGAAAGGATTTTGAATATTAGTTCACATTTAGATTGACATGAGAAGAATCAAACCTACAACCATTTACTGAACTATTATGTGAAGCTTAGCCAACATTAGTAGCAATTTCCCTTTAAAAACAATATTTGAATTTAAAACATAACACAGCATTATGAATCACAGCATGATTCAGTGTGTAGGGGTTAGAAATGAAGTACTGAATATACATATAAGGGGATGCAAAACACTCTGAAAAGGAATACTATGATTTCTAGCGTACTTCCCACCCAGGGATTTCAATTTCCATTCTATGGCAGCCACTTGAAGAAATGTGGAATCATTGTTTTCACAAAATCAAAGACTCTAAACGTATAATTCCTTCTCTAAACTGTGATTTCATTATAGATTTCATACACATGCATACACACACAATTTATTCTCTGTTTACATTAGAAATTCATAAAAGTAATAATGCAATGTAACCAATTTAAAAGCCAAAGAAAAAGACTCAAAGAAAGGATAGCCATTACTTTATCTATATGACTATCTTAATTTGTGTCACTATCATCATAGTTGGGAAACAGGAAAAGTAACTAATATCAGACTGCCAAGATTGACTTGTAACTATATATTGTCATTTTAAAAAATTCAATGTCAGGGCTGAGGATTTAGCTCAGTGGCATAAGCACCTGCCTTGCAAGTGGGCCATCGTGAGTTTAATCCCTGGTACTGATTTAAAAAAAAAAAAAAACCAATGTCTAGCCTGGCTGTCTTATGAAACAAGATTATTCTCTGCAATGAATTAAACTTAAGGCCTATAGAGAAACAAAATTCAAAAACAAGTGATTTTCCTTAGGTACTTCTACTAAATATTTTCTATATGATGAGATCTTCTAGCATATCAGTTGAAGGCAGCATCCCTGAAGAAAATTATCTGATGATCTAATACATATTTAAAATTAAAATGCCTAGGATTTTTTTAACCCAAACTTAGACCTCCTCTAGCTATATTAACATGTGTGCTAGACAACAGTTACGATGCAATCATGGAGGCATGGCAGCAGCCACACCAGGTTCCAGAATGGCAGTGACAATCTGTTCCTCACAATCAGATTCAGAGTGCTCAGCAATCCAGGCACTTGACCCCCACAGCCAAGAGAGGAAAGCCCAGCTACCGCTCCAGCTGGCAGCAGACCTTGGCAGCATTCACATGGCGCTGGCTTTGGGTGCATGGAAAAAGCACAAGTTCTGAGGTTAAGACAGCTTCCACCTCAATTTCAGAACACTTGGGAGTGTATCCCTGAGTGGGCAGTATGTGAAGCTGTGAGTGTAAAACAAAAGGTACAATGGAGAACTCAGAAGTTTAAAAAAGCCGGGAGTGTGGGTCATCTAAGGAAACCTGCAAGGCTTGTGCAGAGTGGGCCTAAGAGAGAAGCCTTGAAAGCTAAAACCCCTGGACATGCTATGGAGGTGGAGTCACTCAAGCCTTTTGGAGCTTGCAACCAGACTGCTTCAAATGCTGAGCATGGAACTCAAGGACTTAATGTTTGCTCTGCTGGATTTTGGACTTCCTTTGGTCCTAATCCTTTGTATCCCATTTGTACCCTTTGGAATGGTAATGTTTATCTTGTGTCAATGATTGTTGGAAGAGTTTAACTTTGTTTTCATTTGTATAGGACTTGCAGCTAAAAGTTTGCCTTAGATCTCAGAGGGGACTTTGGACTTGAGCTTTTAAGCAATGCTGAAACTTAGGATACTAGCAACTCTTGAAGAAGGACTAAATGTCTTTTGTATAAAGGATGTACACGAGTCTTTTGGGGGCCAGGGATAAAATGTTATGTTTTGTGTTTGGATGTCTCCCCCAAGCCTCGTGCAATCATAGAGGCAGCTGAATCTAGCATTTGTGATTAGTTCAGTGTCTAGTGCTGGGATTGGTGGTGTGAATGCTGCACCCACCCAGGGGCCAAGCTGGCATACAATGTAAGGGTGGGAAGAAGGCATGTTTTCCCTCTTTTTTGCCTTTTAGCTCTTGCAGCTGCCAGGAAAAGCTGCCCCTCAGTCACTCCACATTGCCTTGGAGCCAGCTGTGTATGGACTGAAACCTCCAAAAAACTGTAAGATCAACCTTTCCTTGCTTCACTTTGAGCATCAGATATTTCGTCTTAACATGAGAGAAAAGTAACTAAGACAACAACTCAAATTGGATTTCAGAGATTTACAGATACTGGTATGTAGCTAGATAACAACCAATGATGTTTATCAATCATGAACAAGTTGGGAGCTAGAAAATCACCAATGATTCAATGAAGGAACCTCCAGGACAGGTCCCAGTGATCCCTGCATTCTGGTATACACACACTTGTGTAGTTCCCCCCACCTCTGCCCTTCAAGGTAGGGTTGTTCCATGTGACCAACAGCGCATGGCCAAAGTAACAAAATGTAACTTCTACTACTAAGTTATGCGAAACTGACTCAACCTCGCTGATCTCCCTCTTTCTCTCTCTCCCTGTGCTCCAAGTTGAGCTCCAGGGAAAGGAATCAAGCTGCCATTTTGTGACCAGCCGAAGGCAAGCCCCACATGGTAAAGAACTGAAGCATCTGGCCAACAGCAAGGAAACAACAATAACCATGTAAGCTTCAAAGCAGATTTTACAGTTCCAGTCAAGTGCAAAGATGACTGTAGCTCCAGCTGATAGTTTGAAAACAAACCTTTTCAGATACCCTGGGCCAGTCAGCAGCATCCATTTACATCCACATCCTCGACCCTCAGAAACTCTGTTAGATAGTACGCGCTTGTTGCTTTAAGGTTGATGTGTTATGGAGCAATATAACACACGAAGATAATATTTTCTCACTCTTAGAACAATTAGAAAATAGTCAGGATATTTCTCTGTAAGCAGTTACTTCTGGCTATTCTAAAACAGATTTGGTTTTGCCAGAGATATGAGGATGGGGGAGAGGGATTTTGACTGAGATTCAAATTAACCTGCAAACATACAGTCAAAAGGCTACCAATTGGCACACCAACACAATATCATCCTAGGCTTAGTTCGGTTAAACAACCTGCCTAAAACACTGAAATACTTTGGCTGGATGTGGCTAGTGGCAAAACTTAGCATGTACAAGACCCTGGTTCAATCCTCATCACCAAACAGAAAAACTAAAGTATCACTATGAATCCCATAGTGGGTTCCAAATCAGTGATAAAGCAGATATATACAGAAATATATATATATATATATATATATATATATATATATACACACATATATTTATAGTGCGTGTATGTATATATGTACGTGTGAGACATAGAAAAAGAAACTTGTTTTGCAGTGCTGGGGATTAAACCCAAGGGCTTGCACACGGGCTAGACAAGTACTATACTACTGAGATACATTCCCAGCCCAGAAATATATTAAGTGAAGTCTAAAATTTATTCATTGGGCAATTCATGACCAAATATTAAACCAAGTCTTTTGGAACACCACAGTGATTCCACATTTCTAACTATCAATTCCTTTTAAGCCACCATTTTAGTACTTGGGTGTTTTGTTTTGCTTTGTTCTTTGAGAGGGACTCTCACTATGTTTTCCAAAGTGGCCTAGAACTCCTGGGCTCAATCAATTCTCCTACCTTAGCCTCTCTAGTATCTGGTTGAGACTACAGGCACATGGCACTATATGTGGCTCCTTCATTTTACTTACTATGTAAAAGAACAGAACAGTGGCTCTGAGGCAGGTGTTATAATTTCAATTCATCCACATGTATGCACTTCTCATGGATCCATTTCCTAATTTTTTTACTAACAGCAAGTAATGATTATCTTTAGATGACAATGTTCTCTAAATATCTACCTCTCATTTTCATTTAACATTACATTTTGAGACAAGCAGAAATCAAGCAAAGAAATAATGTATGCTATGACTTTTATGCATGTGATCACAAGTGAAAAGCAATAGACTATTTATACCACCATTTAATACTTGTAAGCATCTCCCAGAAACTGCGCAAAATGGATAGCATCAGTATTTTACTCACCATTTTTTTTTTTTTTGAATCGGGAATCAAATTCAGGACCTCCCACTTGCCCAGCAGGTGCTGTGTCACTAAGCTATGTCCCCAGCCCAGTTTAACTTATCTTGAAACTACATTCCAAATTGAACTTCTAGGATATTCTGAAGGTGTTTTTCTTATTACTTGAGTTAGTACTTGTTTATTTCAGTACAAAACAGTTTTAGAAGGCTTGCAAGTAATTAAATGAAATATATTAATTCAAAACAGTCACCAAATAGAATTCAACAGAGGAACAAAAACAAATACTAAGAATATCTGAGCTTGTTATTAAAGAATTTAATCAAACATCAAATAAAAATAGATAAAATTTAATGAGAGTTTGTTGTCTACCACATCCTAGAAGAAACTCTTTATAGACAAGATCTCACTTAGTTCTCACAACTCTGTGAAATAATGGTTAATTTCCTTATTTAACAGACAAGAAAACTCAGGTTGAGAGAGATTAAACAACTTTCTCAAGGTCATATAACTAAGATGGGCTGGAACCTATTTTCAAACTCAGAAGATGTAGGTCTAAAGAATGCATTTTTGTAATCACTGATCTATATCAGCTCTCAAACTACCTAACATGGACCACTTTTAATAGTAAATCTAGAAGTCTTGAACCTCAGTTTCCTTGTTAAATATCAGCAATTGACCTGAACAGCCAAACTACACAACACAGCAGGAAATCCCAACCCTCTAAACTATTAGGATAGTAATGAAAATCTAAATAATACATATGAGATGTGGAAAACTAGTGAAACTAATGAAAGAAGTAACTATACAATATATAAATATACAAACTGTAAGAGAAAGGAGGAAGAAAAAGAGGATGACAGAAAAATGAGATCCAGAGGATTAGAGTGGTGATTATAAATATGACGTATTTTGCTTCTTAAAAAATGTTTAAGTAACATAACAAAAATTTTCACGTTGATTAAATATGAACAGTGACTATATGGATGTTTCTCATATTCTATGTACTTTTTAGTATACTTGAAATGCTTCCTGATTGGTGTTGATACAGGAATAAGTAACAATAAAAAATGCAGCTAAATTCAAATGAAAGGAGCTATAATTTGGGAAATATTATAAAAGGAAAAATAAAAAATAGGCAACAATGTTTTAAGCTATCCACTATTTTGATCATTCATTTGTTCAACAAGTATTTGAGCCCTCACTGTATGTACAGGACTGTAGCAGGCATTACAACAGATAGACAGAAAAAATGGACAGTCTCTGGAAATTATCTCTAGCTGTTTCATTCAGTCAGCTGAAACAAAACATGGTTATTTATATTTATTATGTTCTCTTGGCTACACATCTCTCTTTACCCTCAAAAAGTCTGAAGAATTCTGGAAAATTAGCTATAAATTCACACTGAATACAAAAGGAAACAATTTTAAAATAATGTTTATGATAAATCTTCACTGGCTATGTAGTGAAAACCAGTTTCTTAATAATGTTGACAATACTTTGGGAAGTGAATCAACACTAAAAGATTAAAAGATTCAACTGAAATTGAAAAATGCCAATGGAAAAAAATTTAAAGACTACCTTGATTGATGTAAAAAAAAAAAACCTTGAATGACTACATTAGAAAGACAAAGGCAACTGTCAAA
Organism: Dolichotis patagonum; assembly: GCA_004027295.1. Taxonomy (NCBI): domain Eukaryota; kingdom Metazoa; phylum Chordata; class Mammalia; order Rodentia; family Caviidae; genus Dolichotis; species Dolichotis patagonum. The sequence continues at coordinate 20,213 of PVJX010009660.1, read as the reverse complement.
GACCATTAAGAAAGAGTTTAAAGAAAGGAATTTAAAAAATGAAACTTAGGGTCTGAACATATAGCTCAGTATAGAGCACTTTAGTATACTTGAGGCCCTAGATTCAAAACATCACACAAAAAAATAACAAGAAAAAAGAAAACTCTGGGACAAAACTTGAACAAAGGAAATAATATTTAATGCAAAATAGCCATAGTTCTTGGTCCAAGGAAATATTCATTTGCATGTTCAATCTACTAATTAATGAAACATGAAAATAAGAAATCTCTTACTTAGGACATTTTATAAACCCTTATTTCACAAAGCATTAACAATTAAAGATTTAAAAAATCTCTTAGTAAACTCAAAGAATATATAATCCAAATGCCTTCACTTTATTATAATACAAGTTACAGATGAGCATATTAACATCTACAGATGATATTCTCAAGATCAATCATCTAAAACCTTCAATTGAGTATCAAATATGTATTTCCTCAAATTCTATGTCTTTGGAAACTGAAAATCTAAAGAGATTTTTAAAATGGATTTTTTTTTTTAACCTTTGTATCTTCCATGCTTAATCTAATCCTTGGCATACAATAATCACTCAATCATGAACTACAAATAAACAGTATTGGTGCCTAGAAGTAGTACGTATAAAGTGTTGTCTACAAAAATTGCAAATTATATTTGCTCAAATAAGTGAAGCAGTTTATGAAACAAAACAATTTCTTACAAATTTTAGATAGTAGGACCTAATTAATGAGTAACAATTAAGGCTTTTCTGAGAACTCAATACAAAGGTAGTATTCAAAAAACAAAACTTAGGAAAAAGAGCCCAAAGTTCATTACTGCTTTAGAATCAATTCGTTAGGGGCTGGGGATTTAGCTCAGCGACATAAGCACCTGCCTGGTAAACTCGCCAGCGTGAGTTTGATCCCTGGTACTGATAAAAGAAGTCATTCGCATAGAACTATCAATTCCTTTATAAACCTAAGTATGTATGGTAAAAACACTTCCAAAAAAAAAAAAAAAATAACTGCTTCATTTCCTGGGAGGGAGTTAAGATTCACAAATCCTTAAACACAACTGTTGTTTTTAATGTCTCAAAACTGTTTCATTACATACTAACTTCCTTAAAATATAGGAAATACGATGTGGCCCATCTTAACATCCCCAAACTGGGTAAGTTAGACATAACTGACTAACACAGACAGAGGTGTAATCACCGAGTCAAAAATTTATAGAAAGGTTGCTGGGTATCAAGTATTGCTTTACATACTGTTTTAAGGCTGTTTTAATGGCCTCTGCTTTCACAAGTTTCTCTTAGGAGAAGAACTCAGGCAATAACTACATAAGATGGTAACAGAAACAATAAATGCTATGAATAAATAACAAAGTGATAGAGATTTTTGGCAGTTGTGTACTTTAGGAAGAAGAGTATAGCTAGATACAGTGGTACATGCCTGTAATCCCAGCATGCGGAGGCTGAGGCAGGAGGACCACTGTAAGTTCAAGGTCGGCCTGAACTGCATAGTGAAACCCTGTCTCAAAAAGAAAGAAAAAAAAAAGTCTGGGACAGCTTCTCTGAAACATGATGATGAAATGGAGCCTCCCTTGTGTGTGAAGAACTGAGAAAAAGGCACGGCGAGCAGGAACTGTGTTTAAATAACAGATAATGAATCTTTACACAACTGTATTTAGTCAATTATCAAAATCAGGAAATAAACACCAATACAATATTTCCATCTAATCCACAAACTACATTCAAATTTCTAATTGTCCCAATAATGTCCCTTTCAGGTCCAGAATACAATCCATAATCGTTACTTGCGGTTATCATGTCTCTTCAGTCTCCTTCAATCTGGAATAGTTCTTTAGTCTTTCCTTGTCACCCATGATTTTGCTATTTCTGAAGAGTATCTTGTAGAATTTTTTGGCAGGAATGCCACAAAAACAATACTGCTACAGTGCATCATATTAAAAAGCATAAAGTGTTGTTTTATTCCATTTGTGCTCATGTTAATTTTATGACTTGGTTAAGGTGATATCTGCTGGAGTTTTCCATGGTACAGTTAATTATGTTATACTTATAAACTAAGTTAATATTTTGTGAATTAATTTGAGAATAATATCCTATGTCTCATCAAACTTTTATCTGCTTGTTTGAGCATTCTCAAATAGGGGTAGAAAGTAGGCAATTTTATACCCCTTCTTCTGGTGACCTTTGGCAATGTCCGAGGACATATTTGGTTATCACAATGAAGGGGTGGATATAGGGAGACAAGCTACTGCAATTTAACAGGATGTGGCCAGGAATGCCACTAACAATGCACAGCACAGCCCCCTAAACCCCAACCAAGAATTATCCCACAAAAATACCACTAGTGCTGAGACTCTAGAATTATCAGTACCTGTTCTTGATTAAATGACATTCTAACATAGAATGTCATTTAATCAAAAATAGAACTTTCTATTTTTTGTAATTTATATACTTATTAATATTAGTATTAATATTAGTATTAATTAGTATTAATATTAGTATTAATATTAATATTAGTATTAATGTTATTAATATTAGTATAGATTCATAGCACCATTGAAAAACTTGGCTCCCATTATCCTGAATAAATTCATTTGCTTAATTTCCCAATCTCTTGATGTAAACTGAATTCCCAGATGCAACAGAAAATTCAAACCCCGATGCAACTACTTCCTCTCCCAGTTTCTACCCACTTTCAAGCCTCAACATTGGCCCCAGCAGAGGGGAAGAAAGGAAAGCCAGTTTGAAAGTTTTACCCTGGACATGCCACTTACACCCTTATGCCTATTACCAGTTAACGTTTGGCCGCAAAGCAAGGAAATGAGCCAGATTGCATAGTAGGTGCAATGTACCCTGTGTAAGTGCACACATCCCCGCTATCTGGTACATAAGGAAGAATTCTAGGTTTCTCAAAATTAAAACTTTAAACTGTCCTGTGTTAAAAATATATATGTAATGTAAATGATATACATAAATATACATAGTGTAAACAATTATACCTTATAAAAATGAGATTCAGCCTCTTAAAAAAGTTTATCATGAAGCACAAATAACTGACTTGAAAACCATAGTTGTTTCCTAACGATATGAGAAATCTCTAGAAGAATTTGTTCCACAGATTTTAAAAGATCATAATAATGTAAAAATCAGTGCCTTCCAGTGATTTATGTGCACCCATGTTTATAGCAGCACAATTTGTAATAGCCAGATCTTGGAAACAACCTAAGTGCCCATCAACTGAGGAATGGATAAAAAAGCTGTGGCATTTTTATACAATGGAGTACTACTCAGCTATAAAGAATGATCACATCGAGATATTTATAAATAAATGGACACGACTTGAGACCATTCTCTTA
>PVJX010009660.1:0-16732 GCA_004027295.1 Dolichotis patagonum | reverse complement strand
AGCTATTGCTGATTTAATATTATCCTTCTTAGAAGTCCTACCATGCTTTTTTTGTTCTATTACCATTGGTTCTATCTACCACATTGTGTCTTATTGGAATTTGAATATGTGTGATAGTTCAAACAAATTTTTTTCTTTTTTATCAAAAATGAGATATTATGGTACGCATTGATCATTTTCTGTTATTCGGTTCAGAAAGCCCTGGAATTCTTTCACTGTATGCATGGCTTTATACTATTATGATATGTTTGATATTATTGTATTTGAAACTATGCTCAACTATAGCAGAGTAAGAGATATAGTGTTAGATACTGTTGATGTCCAGTTGACTTAATGTAAAGTACTGTGTTGCCTATGTTGTCCTCTTCTGATCTGCTCTGTACTGCCCCCTTTTGTTTTATTCTCTTTTAAATTAAAAAAAAAAAAAAAAAAAAAAAAGAATCAGTGCCTTCCAGTTCAGAAAATAGAAATTATAAAGATCAGGGTAAGTTAATGACAATTTAACACTAAAAAGCATTTATGATTAATCTCCCTGGGAAATTTACCGTTAAAATCAGAAACAAAAAATGAACACAAAAATGTACTAAAGACAGAGACATACTAGTATGCTATTAAAAAGAAATTCAATGGTTACAAGTCTAAAATAATTTATGTAAGTTGAAGCTATTCATAGATATTTGAAGGATTATACCTGTTCTAATAAATCAAATTATAACTCAAAATTTACCATTAACCAAAACACAACTTAAACAATAGATGCTATGTAAGTTTCCCCTTTAAAATTGTAATTTATGATAAAGGAACCTGGCTAGGAAACTTTAGTGCAATGCTTTAATTAAAAGCAGAGAATATAATTAGATGCATACTAAAATACAAAGTGAAATGCCCAACTGTCAAGTGAAATTTTGAATTCTTTTACCTGCTTAGTTTCCTTCTAAAACATTGCTTTTTGCCTAAGTACACCAGACTCAGTTTCGTGTTGATCACAACCAAGGAAACTTACCTAACTAGGTATACCACTGTTAAATAGGTCATCTACTAAATAAATCAGTTCAATTACCATAATAAAAAGCTTAAATTTTAGGCACAGTGAAAATTTTAGGGGCAATTTAATTAATATGGTCAAAGGTCAAATTCTTACTTCCAATTGTCAGCAAGCAATTTGTTAGAAGTTCAGAAGAGACAGAGTTCAGTACATATTGTAGAGACATATCAAGGAATTTATTTTTCTTCCATGAAGGTAAATTATGATCTAATTCATTTGATTACCCATGCATATATTTCTCCTTAAATTTTTTTAAAACAAGCTTTTATTATCATAAATGAACTGACATTCATTTTTAAAATATTGTATTTTTACATTTGCTTTTTAAAATCTTTATTACATTTTCCCCAGTAGTAACACATTTTTGAAACAAATTAAACAAAGCAAAGATTAACAAATAAGAAGTCAATATTCATCTATCCTATTCTTTCAGGTGCCATTTCCCTGAAATAACTAATACTGATAACTTGGTATGCATGCTTTCACACTTCTTTTTATAAAAATAAGATCACATTGTATGTGTTACTGATCTTATCTTACAATACATCTTGGATATCTCTTCAAAATACAGCATGCAATTCTATTTGTTTTTTTTTCAAGTGCTACATAATAATCCACTGTATGAATGCATACACCATGATTTATACAACAATTCCACTAGCAATGGGAGTAGTGTCAGACAGTTTCCAAATTATTTTCCTTTCCAATCCAAATAATGTTGTAATTAACATCTTTGTACATATACTCTTACGAGGACAGATACCAAAAGGTGGGATTGCTGAGTTGAAAAGAATGAAAAAAAAACAAAAGATTTTTTTAAGCCTCATATTTGGAAAAAAATTAACACAAAAAAAGTAACAAGAATAGAAAATAATGAACTCGGGAGCTGGGCATGATGGCACATGCCTCTAATCCCAGAACTCGGGAGGCTGAGGCAGGAGGATTGTTGCAAGTTCGAGACCAGCCTGGGCTACAAAGTGAGCTCAAGGCCAGCCCAAACTGCATCATGAGACCCAGTCTCAAAAAGACAAAAAGAAAAAAAAAAATCAACTCTCATTTACCTGTTACTCAATTTAACAACTGTCAAATTTCAACACTCCCTTTCTTCCCTTCCCTATAAAATTGAAACAAATACTATTTTAGTATTTATATCTTTATCAATGGCTCTAAGTTTGTCAAAATTCTTGTGTAACTTGTGAAACACAAGTTACACAATAATCACCAACATGTGTTCATTAATATCCTATATAAAAATATTTAAGTCATCTATAATATTCACTTCCTTCTTCCACTAAGCTCTTTGCAATGGAGAAACAGAACCAAAGCAAAGCATTTAAGACATTAGAAAAAGAGACCAGGAAAGATCATTCTAAAAGCATAAAGACCTTGAGAAGGAACAATATCAGGAAGGCATAGGGGTATATTAAGCAGCAGAAGCAACAAAGAGAAAGAAAAGAGTAACATTAAGTAGATTTTTAAAAGCTAGCATTAGCAGATAGGAAAAGTACTTAAGGGATTGCTGGTCTGAGTGGGAAATTTCAGCAAAGAAAGCAATTCAGGAGGAATAGGATATGCTATTTGAATGTATTTTGGAACCAGGTGCTTAAAATATATTGCACTAAACCAAAAAACTAAATGAATAACCTCTAAGTACTAATCCCAGAAAGGAAAAAAAAAAAAGGCATTTGCAAGGAAAAAATCACTGATGTGTATTAAAATGACATTTTTTCTTTTAGAATAAAAATAACATATCCACTAAAGAACAACATAGAATGTGTGTGTATGTGTATACACAAAAGTGATACTAATATGAATGTGTTCCTTGGAGAAAATGAAAAAGTCGTGAAGTGAAATTTCAAATGCATTAAAGACATAGGCTATCTAAAGGAATTCTTAAGTAAATTATTATGTACAGTGAACATGTTATAAAGATCATATTTTAATTTACCTAAATTATTTTTTTAAATATTAAGTTCATTAACCTACAAAGTACTTAATGAGTATATTCGTGTATGTGAGACTTATATATGTATGTGTGTATATGTATAATAAAAGCAGTAAAGGATTTACTCTAGTAAATCCACATATTAAATCTCTAGGAAACTGACCTAACACCTAAATACATGAACACCCAGGGTTCCCAAAGATATAGCCCAGCCAAAATACACAGAAGCCTGTTGTCAATCAGCTGAAATATCACCGCAGTTTCTGATCAGTTTTATAAAAAATAATACTTGACTTCACCAGATATTTGATATAAAAGGCAAGCCAAAAGAAATAAACAGAAAAAAGTAACTCGTAGGAAACAGACTTAAATTAAGACAAAAGAAAAAAAACTTTCAGTAACATCTTCAAAAAGGTAAAAGAAACAATGAACAAATATCAAATTAATGCCATGGAGGGAAAAATTAATAAAAAAAGTTTCAGATATTAAATATACCTGAGAACAAAGAAAATATCAAAAAATTGCAAAGTAGAAGATAATTTTAAAAATCTTTCCAGGATTCAAGACACGACAGAAAACAGACGGGAGGAAATTATTAAAGAAATCTTTCAAGACAATTTCCCAATGAAAAATATTACTTTCTAAATTGAAGACACCCACCATTAAACATCCAACACAATGTTTGAAAATAGAACCATACCACGGTATTATAATCATAAAATTTTAGAGCACTGAGAACAAGAGAAGTTTCTTTTAGGTTCCAGAAAGTACAGATCTCATAAAAAATGTAAGTAGAATAGGATTAGACTTCTCAAATCCAACACTAGAATATATAGTGCATTGCTATAAAATTTTAAAGAGAAAAATATTTGACATTCTATCATTCTATATCCAACCAAAGTATCACAAAGCCTCAAACACTTACCCTCATTTTCTCAAGAGAATATTGTACTGTATAATCCTATAAGATGATGAATAAATAAAAAAGAAGCTATGGGATTTAGGAATGAAATGCAACACAAAAGATATGTAATGAATCCTCAGAAAGATAATGAAGGGAGATTTCATGACACCCAAGTCTGTAGTAAATCTAGAAAACAGACTAGAGTAAGGCAGAAACCTTCAAAAAGACGTCAAGAACACAGGAGTTATGCTCTAATTACTGTATAGATATTTTAACTGAAAATATATTAGGTGTTTAAAGTATACAAATAAAATCATGTTCTAAGATAGTATGTTCATGTCATTATGTCTTTGTTTAATGTCATTAAGGTAATCAAGCCTTTTTTTGGCAATATCTTAAAAATTGTTAGCAGGGCAAATTCATGAGTGAAACAATGTAGTTATTTTAAATTATTTTAAAAAGATGTTTGCTAGTTATCATTAGGACCCAGTTCACAGCAATCATCCAAGTACCTGAATGCACCAGACACTGAAATATTTATCCCAATTTTAATACAGTAGTTTCTTCAACATGTGTAGAAAGAATGTTTTATTCCTTTGTAGTAGTTTGAAGTTGCAAAATCATTTGAGAATTGAAAATGCAGGGCCGCACATAATAGATACTTAATAAACACTTGTTGAGATTGCTCTTTCTTTTCCAATCTATAAATAAATGAGAAGAGGGAAATGATGATCAAATTACCTATATATTTTACAAATTATATAAAAATACACAAATTATAGAGATACATACACATGCACATGCATTTGTATACATGCACACACATATACTCCAAAATATATTTCTTCTGGAGTTCTACATTAGTTTTTTATTTTATTTTAAAAATACATTTCATAATTTTAACTCTAATTAAATTTCAAAAATATGCTTTCTTAAAAATACTGGCTATGGAATAATATTTAAAACAGTCTTTGCTTAGTTTTTAGCAAAAACAATGATATAAATATTTCTTAATAGCTGTTGTCATGTGCAGACAGTATGAGAATTTCTCAAAGATTAACCTGCAGTGTTAAGAAAGACTTATCACCAAAAGAATTTTCAAATGTATTAATTAGCTTGAATAAACAAAATGACTAGTGAGAATTCACTATTTCTTAAGTAGGCAATAATCTGAAAAATATACAAAAACAAAGATGTCTTAAACACCTCCACTGAACATGGTGATGCATATCTATATAATCCCAGAACTCTGGGAGGCTGAGGAAGGAGGATGACAACTGCATCCAACTGAGCCCAACCTGGGCAACACAGTAAATTAGCAACCCCCTCCCAAACACGCCCACAGATACTATATCAAAAAAAGATTTTCTTAAAGCTGGAGTTCAAACCCCAATACCAAAGGGAGCTAAAAGCTCCCCAACATATACAGTATGTATCAGGGGTTGCAAACCAAACATTCGTGGGTAGAATGGTGAGGGTCATGGTAAAATGAAGGACCTGCCCACTCCAGAGAATGTTATCATGTGTGCTCAGACTCAGGCCACTAGGTCATTCTTTTTCCTTAAGAGAATCTGAAAACTTCAGTTTTTATATGAATTTTCCTCACTCTAAAATTGTGCCAATAATTCTCTTTTTTTCAATTATTATATCAGATACTCCAAACATTTACGTGTTGTAACTTCAGTTTCTGTTAGGGGACTGGGGTACATGTCTCATAAAACTGAGACCTAGATTTCCCTCCCCTTGTGTAGCATAATATACCATCTACAAAAACCCTGTGCAGAATGAGTGGATTTGTCTGTGTGTGACTAGGGATTCAAATGAATCAGTGCATGCATACTGAACAGTACTCAAGCCAGGCCTGTACAAGCAACTAGGGTGGGATACAGAGGTATATCTAAATATAAATAATTAACATAAGCTTCTAATCTTTCTGCCTTTGTCTTCCAAACATACACGTATGACTCACCCCCACACTAGGACAGGTTTGACAAAGGAGACATCATTAATAATTATGCCAAGAACAAATGAGACTGCGAAGCAAACAAAGCTGCTCAGTAAGTAAAAGGACCTGGTTTGTTTTAGTCTCTTCCCCACCCTCTAACCTCCCTACCCCAGGTCCAAGTCATGCAGGGAAAATCCTCCCTTGACAGGCTTGTTCCTCACATCTGTAATAGAAAATCACTGGGCAAAGGGGTAAAAACGCAGAGAAGATTTGTCTTACGATAAGTATTAGATTTAGAATTCTTTTCTGAGGCTTTTTTCTGTGATTTCATTGTATAAAAGATGGAAGTAAATGGGAGAAGGGAAATAGGGAGGTGGTAACAAAATTGCAAGACTGTTGCCTTTGTGTTACTCAAGAGAAGTAAAATACTTAAGTTACTTGAGCATATTTTTTTAATGGACTTTTACCATCCTTTGACACTGTACCACAGGTTTCATAAATACTGCAGAAGTATACAGGTTAAATTTTATTTTAGGAGAAAAAGATCAGCAAATAGTGAATATATATGGTACATGATTGACCGCTAAATTGCACAGTATAAGCTACAAATTGTAGGATTTAAGAAAGACCAAAGTGAACAATATGAATCAAGCTCTTCCTCTTCTTACATACTTGTTGTTCTAATTTCTTTTTTACAGAAAACCTGTGGGAAAAGCAGAGAATTCGTGTGTTTCATGAATATAAGCTACCTCAATAGTACACAATGGCAATCCAAACAACCCCCACTAAGTTCTGATTAAGTGGGCAATAATTCATATAAAACAAAGTACATGATGAATCAAAATATTATTGGTCTTCTTTGCTTATCACACAATTAAAAATAATACTTTACATGCTCTTTAGTTGTGAATTGCACACCTTTTAATCAAAAATTAAGTGATGTCAGTTATCAAAGACTCCCAGGAAATGGCAACGAGATAGAAGGCTGGCCTTCAACAACCTAGAAGGGCAAAGGCTTCAGACAAATCATGAATTTACTACCTGCAGCAAAGATTTCACCCAGTTCAGCATACTAAACCAAGCAGATTGCAAGCATGTGGTGTACATACAATATACATAATTCATCCATATTTTAGACTCATGCACACAGAACGATTTGAAACTTTTCCTCCTTCCTTCCTACCTCTCCAGGACACAACACAAATATTCAGATTCAGAGCTGGGAGTAGAGAGTGAAGGGTGAAAGGAAAGAATATAAAAAAGGCACCTTAACACAAAACACTAAGTTCATTCAATCATCAAATACTTTGTTCACATCAAGCATTCATAAGGACAATACAATACATGCAGACCATACAAATGCTCAAATATTCACAGCGCTGTCCACAGTCAAAACAAAGATCTTGCTAAAGACAAGAAAATCCTTTTGTTAAGCTCTTTGTGTGACTTATGTTTATGTAAGAGATCCTAAAATATCATCATGGCCATAAGCTTAAGAAGCACCTTAGAAAAAAGACTATGTAAAGACACAAATCATTATTACTACTATTGTCACAAAAAGCAGCACTTCTATTTTTTAAAACCCACATTTGATTTAAGACTATTAAAAGAAAATGCATTCTTTTTCCACTATCCTCACTCCCCAAATCCCTACTCCATTAGATTGTCAACTACCTTTCACAAACCCTAGAGAGCCCATTTTCTTGTGACCTTTAATCAGTCTCCTCTGAGACACAATCCACTGCACAGAATTCTTTTCCACTTGCCAAAGTTATCTTCTAGCCCTTCAGTTTACCACTTTTAGTTTTCAGTTCTCATCATGAACTTTTAAAGTTAATTTCTTATCATTTTGGGAAAATACAACCTTCAAGAAATACAGTAGCATAGTTCTAAATTCCTGTGTGATCACTTACTAAATCTTGAAGCAAACTATCCTATAGTAAATACTAGTTTATTCAGCCTGTGTAAAATTAAGAATATTCAATAGGATAATATTGACAGAGTTCCTGACAAATACTATTCAGGATGCAATAGTAATGGTAGCTATTTAAAAGAAGATATAGAAAAGAGTTTCAGCAGTATTTGCTCAGGGGGGAAAAAAAGCTACTCTGCATATCTTCTGCTAAAATGTGAAGGTCCTTAATCTAGGAACTTCCCTTCAGACATTTAAAGGAGAGAGAAACTAGCAGGTTTTTGACAAACACCAAAAGTTGCTCTGATTCTGATTAAAACTTACAAATCTAAATAAGATTATAAGATTTCAGGATTTTTTCCGTAATAGCCCTACCTTGTATAATCAAATAAAACCATTCAAACTCCCTGACTTCTCACTTCAAAGTAAGTGTTACTTAAAAGTGTTTTTAAAATGTATCATAAAGAAATAGCTCCTAAATATCCTTTCCCTGGTAAGGAGAAATAACAAATGCAAAGTACTCTGTGTATGATTTAAAGCGATGCTTAGCCAACACTGGGTAAATATAAAAAAGTGCCCGGACAACTTTGAACCTAGGAAGTCAGTGAAATATGGCTACAGAAACTACTGTCACCAACCTAACCTAACCTAACCTAACCTTCTCTAACGCAGCCCAGGAATCAAAGGCCACATGTACACTGTGATTGTAATAAAGGGCCATGAGCCAAACACAGGGCCAGTGCTGCATTCCACCAGCTCCCAGCTGGCTTTGGGGTCCCCTCTAATTTCTAACTACCCATATATCCTGATGACAGAATGCACTGACAACCTTATTAAATTACTTTCCAACTTATAAACTTCTTTTGTAACTTACAAACTACGTCCAAATGTCAGCATTGCTCTTAAATTATTTTGATGTATAATGCAGAGGAATGAGTGAGCCTTTTATAAAATTCCGCTTAGCCTCTTTGTTTTCCCTGTATCTTATAGAACTCAACTTTCTTTCTTGAAAGTATTGAGAGACTAACACACTAATGTTTAACATGCTGCAAGATCTCAGAAAAAAGTACTATTTGAAAGTATTTTCTCTTTTATAACTGGTAAAATAAATTTCTACTTTATTTCACAGTACTATCATAAGCAATTTCAGATTTTATGGCAGTTGTCAGCAAAAAATAATTTGGACATTAAAGAGTATTTTTTCAAAATAAAACTATCAGTTTTCCCAGTTATAAAAGTAACACATACCATAAAAATTCAAACAATCCTGAAAAGTATAAAGAAAAAATGCAAATCATATATAACCTCAACAAAACCCTAAGTATTGCAACACAGTTCTGTGCATAATCATAGTTATTCACATACTTAATAGGTGTAACATATTTTACAGTAATAAGGTCACATTTACTGTAAAGGGTGTTTTTTTGTTGTTGTTGTTTTTGGGTTTTTTTTGGTACCGGGGATCAAACTCACGACCTTGCGTTTGCCAGGCAGGCGCTTATGCCACTGAGCTAAATCCTCGGCTACTGTGCTGACTTTTTAATCTAATACAGCTTATGGATCTTCAACAGCTATATGGTATCCCATTACATGGACTATGCAAAATCAGCCAGTCACATAAAATTAAATATCTATAGTTTTTCCAGTTATTCATTGTACTCCAGTGAATCCCTTGGCATAACGCTTTATATAATGGTTTCATTATTTTTAAGAAAGGGAATTATGGGCTGGGGATTTAGCTCAGTGGCTTAAGCGCCTGCCTGGCAAGCGTGAGGTCATGAGTTTGATCCCTGGTACCACAAAAAAAAAAAAAAAAAAAGAAAGGGAATTATTAGAACATATACATTATGAAAAATATAACTATATTAAAATTATGAAAGATATTGTAGGACTGCCTCTGAAAAAGCAGAACCAATTTATTCTCCGACCAACAGTGTATAAGACGGCCCATTCCTCATAATTCATTATCACTTCTTTCATCTTTACCAATGCAACAAAAACTATACCTCTCTGTTTTAATTACATTTCCTTGATTACTAGGAAAATAATCATTTGATGTCTTTATAGAACATTAGTATTTCTTTTGTGATATATCTGTTTCTAACTGGTAGGCATTTTGTCCTCTTCTTACAGCTTTGCAAATTGCCTATCTTTTTGTTACTGATTTGTGAAACTTCATTACAAAATAGAGAATACATGTTTGTGTATATGTCATAAATAATAATTACCACTTTATCATTTGTATTTCAACTTTTTGATGCTGCTTTTTGAATAAAGTGTCTTTAAATCTTTAGTCAATCTATTGAATTCATGGAGTTTGGTGTCATACTTAGAAAGGCTTCCTCATTTCAATGTAATAAAGGTATTCATCTGACATATCTATGAATGTTTTGATTTTGAATTAAATATTTAATTGCTCTTAAATTATTTTGATACATAAGGCAGAGAGGAATGAGTAAGCCTTTTATAAAATTCCTAGTTAGTGCCCTTGGTACTGTTTATTTAAAAAATTCTATCCTTTTGTCTCGCTGGAATTAGTGTTAATTATGATTGATCGTATGATAAATCACATATTTTCAGGTCTTTCTGAACACTATACTAAAACACTGATTTATATGTGTGCTTCTTTACTAATGTGATATTGTTTTAGTTGTATATATTTACATTATATTTTTACATGCCAAAATCATGTAAAATATTAAGACAGGATAGCATACACCACAAATACTTCCTATTTTGTGTTTTCCAAAACCAAAGATACTAAAAAAGTTCATCAAGAATGAAGCAGAGCTGGGGATTTAGCTCAGCGGCATAAGCACCTGCCTGGCAAGTGCAAGGTCATGAGTTTGATCTCCAGTATGAAAAAAAAAAAAAAGAATGAGGCAGATAAAGCCAACAACAACTAAAAAATACAAATATTATTTATAAATATTATTTAGATAATGTTTTCACATTATCTAATTTTATGTTCATTATACTACAAAGTAGTTATTTTTTCCGATTTAATTTTACATAGAGTTCAGACTTGTTCAAAGAATTGGCAATGATCATACAATAACTGATAGGCTAAAGCCTGAATTTTAAGCTCTTTCCATGCTCTTTCCATGCTCTTTCCATGCTACTTATTTAAAAATAGCAATGATCTTAAAACCCTAAATTTTCTCAATTTTAAATTAAACCTTTTTAATAAAATGTTTATGTATATGCACAGATAAAAGCATATGCATGTATATAAAGTACATGTATAGACATATTATACATGCATCATATATGCATATTGCCATATACACATATGCTTTACATAACTAATACACATTTTATTAGAATGAAGAAAACATTTAAGCTGGTATTCTTTTTTTTTTCAAGAGCAGAATATATTTATTGAGAGAAAGAAAGCTTCTGTCAGAGAGAGACAGAAGGGGTCCTGAGTGGGTTACCCTAAGCTGGTATTCTGGAAGATTTGACAGTTTCATTAATATTATAGACTCAACTACGTAACACAAAAGCAATGAAATTTTTTTTAAAAGTTTGTAAAACTGGCAATTTTAAGCTTTGGTTTCTTAAATACAGATTAAAAAGTTAAAATATGTTTTATTTTAATAAGAATCTTTCAGTAATCTTAATTATTACTAGCTCACAAAAGATTGTTTTGGGTGTATCATAAAACAGGTACTACTATCGGACCACAAGAAAAACCCATAATCACTGACGATAGCTGTGTGCCAAAAGTCCAGGCAAGCCCTGGGACTCACAAGGAAACTGTCATATATAAAAGTATATAAGGCAGAGAGAGTTTGCAAATGTCTTTTTCAGGTAGGCCAGATGGGAAGAAAAAAATTTGAAAGAATAGTGAAGAGGTTTTATTAATAGATTCCTCAAATTTAAGCCACAACGTTAGCAGAAATACTAGTTCACACTACGTAATAGCAGTAATTCAAATAGCTATTGACCTCCTATCCTTCAGGAGCATATATACAATAAGTTACATGGAAGTATTAGCTCATCTATTCATGCAAAGGATGGTATGCTTTAAAAAAAATGTACAAATGAGGCACAGATGAGATTGTATAAATACCAAATAATTATACTGGCTTGGATCAGTTAAGTCCTGAGAAGAATAAAGTTTTTAAAAATTCATTTCAGTTAAGGAAATAGACAACTTTAGAGAAAGAGCAGAAGAGACATAACATAGTGGGGTGATTCTGATTAGAGGTCAGGGGGACTGGCAGGAAACACACAGAGAAAACAAGCAAGAAATCTGCTGCAGTGCTGCCAGCCAGAGCACTACCTTATTACCCAAGGCATCTGAACAACATGTCAAAGGAAACACTGAAGTACCAGCACCTTGCTTGAGGTGAAGGATGTCATCCCATACTTTTCCCTGGGTAGCTGGATGCATCCTTTCAAGGCATGATAAATCAATAGCAGGCTTATGCTCACTGCAAAACAGCTTTGATATCTTAGAAATGATTTTCTAAGTACTGAAGCTTTTAAGTACTGAAAAGTGAAAAAAAAAACCCATACAAACAAAAACAGAAATGAAATAAGTGTACTTTTCTCTAAAGATAAGCAAAAAAGAAAGTTGACTTCTGAAAACTGCTTCCCACACAGCAAACATAAATATATAAAAATAAAGCTGGGCCATGCACTATACAGCAATAAGTCATTATGCACAAATAAGTAATTCTGCAAGAAATTCATTTTAGTTATTTCCGGTACTACTCAAAAAATTCAATCAAAAAGAGGATATCTCAAAAACACAATTCACTGTGAAAGTGAAATGTCTAAAAACAAAACTTCTGTACAATAAAAATAAATATAAAGCATATTTTCTTTTCCAACATGTTAGGAAATTTTTTAAAACTAAAAGTTTTATTTACTTGCCAAAATTAAGGAGACTTTTTCCATGACATTTTGAGATTTACCTGTTTGTTTGTTTGTTTGTTTGTTTGTTTTTGGCACCAGGCATCAAATTTATAACCTCATGCTTGCCAGGTGCCAGGCGCTTGTGCCGCTGAGCTATATCCCTGGCCTTCCATGACATTTTGATCAGAGCATGACAAATTCTGGAAGTGAGACTGACACTTTTATCTTCAAACATTTACAGGTAGTGATTAAGAATCACTACCTGATTCTTAAATTTGAGATTAATAGTTCTACTAAACTACAAATACATGGTTCATAATAAACGCGTACCAGGTTTTTGTGGCTTTAAAATATTTACAAAAAATACTATTAGCCTAGAAACAAATTTATGAAATAAATGGATAATTTTATTCTTTGTTCATTTTAGATCATTTTAGATTATTAAAAACATTTTTCCTCATTTTAAATATCTTTCACTTTACCATCATAATAGTGATTTAGGAACAATATTCTGGTGTATAACTTTCACAACAGGTTTAAAAGACAAAAAATATTCCTTTTCTTAAAGGCTACAAATACAAAAATTAAACTGACAGTCAAAACATAGTCAAAAAAGAATACCAAGTTGAACTAAAATATCAGGCATGAGAAATAATATTTATATTACTAAATTGATGAATATATTAAGTATATTAGAAACAAATCAAACAGCAACTTGTAAATATGTTTATGTTTTTATATGATGAAAGCTTAGAGCTGTTCAAGTTACTGCAATTAGGCTCTGTAGATACAGAATTATGAGTGTGGTGCCCTCTGCTGGGTTTTCTAGTCACAAACTCAACCCAATAACCACAATTTGTGTAAAAACAAAAAATACCAAACTTTTGAGGCATCAAGTGGAAAATCATTTGTCAATCCATTCCTATTTTATGCCTAAGATTATATGAAAGTTACAAACAAATTCTATTTGTTGGAACAGGACTTAACCAACTTATTATTATGTTGAAACATCAAATAGATTTTTCTTTTAAAATAGAAAGAAAATATAAACCAGTGTGATGGTGCACACCTCTAATCCCAGCACTGTGGGAAGCTAAGGCAGGAGGATCACAAGCTCATGAACACCTGTGCAACTTAGTAAGCTCCTGTAGCTAAGTGCCAAGGCCCTGGGTTTAATCACCAGTACCCAGAAAAGAAAGAAAGAAAAAAAAAGGTAATATAAAGAAAGGTTACACCAAACATGTTTTAATGAGTCTTCCGTCTGTTACCACTTCTAACATTTGACAAGATACTCAGGTTTTTAAGACAATACATTGCAATAAATTATTTTTGTAATTTTATCTAATTACTTGTTAGTTCAATCAAAATAGTCTATTTTAAAACATTTAAATAACAATATTTTTAATTGAAACTTATTTTCAATTAAATAAAAACAAAATTGTGCATATTATTATGTTTCATTAGAAAAAACAGAAGGAAATTTAATAGGGACTCATGATTTTCAGTAGTAACTAATAAACACCTTCCATTTACTGTCAACTAAGAAGAAAGCAGGTGTTGTATATGTTCTATACATTATATGCAATCTTGAGAAATAAAAAACACTGATGCTCATAGAGATTATATAAATTGCTCAAGATGAAGCTCAGAGCCAGGAATGAAATGTAAGTGGGTCATATTCAAAAGCCTAAAACAATCCTTAACTAATTTCATTCAGTTTCTTCTTTCAGTACCGCAACAATGTTGGGCACAAGATGAGGAGAATGTTAGAGAAGGGTAAGATGGTTATGCATCTGTACAGAAATGATTTAGATCTTTAGCAACTTATTTTTATTTTATATAATGCTGCCAACTAGTGGCCCTATTTCATACTGAGTCATAAGGAACAATACTTGAATTTTTTTTTTTTTTAACATTACTGAGTCAAAAATTCTGCATTTCCCTTCCAGGAAATGTTCTGAAATTCTGTACGCCTGTGGATGACTTCAAGACACTGACCTTATCCCAGCTTGGGGACTGTCTTCTTAACCAGGATCAGCACTCCCTGCCCAGTCCTTGCCTAGGCCCCAGTGAAAACATAACATCTGCCTTAATGGGAAAGAATTCAGTAAATGCCGAGATGCAGAGACTAAAATGTATACCTATCATGCATGCCTGTGAAAGAGAAGCCTACCTTATTTTAAATATTTTAGAATGATTTTAGGATACTTACAGATTCTTTAGGGGCAAAATACAACTTTTCTATACAAACAATGTAAGTCAGTAATAGAGCACTAGGCCCTGGACTCAATTCCCAATACCATTAAGAGGAGGAGTGGGGCAGGGCCAGGCAGAACAGAGAAGGAAGACATGCTTTCCATAATATGGACAAAATGGGAAAATTATTGTCTGCGTATTACTGGACCTTATTCTGTGGAAGATGTCTATATTTGACAAAGCAGCACTGTTAGTAAAGTATGTTTAGACAATAATTATAATTCTAAAGTTTTACTTGAGAAAAAATGTAAGTACCACTTTTACATTTAAAATGGTCACATTTCACTAATAATTCAGTATCTTAAATATACAACAAACACTAAAGAGTAGAGAATTCTGATGGGTTTTTTAATCACTCACATAAAGATATTCTTGACTGATTTTTTCATAGTATGACATTATTTTAGAAGTATTTAAATGATTCTCTCAGTGAAGAAATGTGTCACCATTTAATCAGAGGCTTAAATGAAAGTTCAATATATTGTATAGCACTGTACTATTTCATGAAGCAAGACACTGGTATAAGTGCATTAGCATCATGGAAAACATGTTTTGGATTGAGTCTGTAGTCAAAGTGCAAAGCAGCAGGGACTTGGATAGAAAGTACCAAAAACACAGTAAGAAAAGAAACAGGTCCTCTTTTGGATGAACTTTGTGACTTTCACTGTCACAATGAAAACCCGAAACAAAAAGGACAGTACTGGAGAGTCCAGTGGTCCTTCTGACCTACATCCCTGTGTGTGTGTCTGCATGTGTGTGTGTGTGCCTTTTCCTCTGTCTCTTTCTCTCTCTCTCACACACACACACACACACACACCTGCACAAGGTAAAAAGTGCCATATCTCATTTATTACTCATTTTATACAAGGTTTAATTTGCAGCTAAAGAAAATAGAAGTCTCTGTTTTATATATATGTGTATGTACATATACATAGATATACATATTAAGTATAATAAACATTGTGAAAAAAACAGGTTAGTTTTTTAAAACATTAAATATATTTCTATAGAGGGAGCATATAACTTACAAATATTTCCTGTATTGTCAAAGCTGGTAAGGACATCTTCAACATTCAAGGACTCACTATTATGCCTACAAAGGAATAAAATATTTTTATTAATGATTCTAAAATAATAATAATATATATAATTTTTTTGGTACCAAGAGTTGAATTCAGGACCTTGTGCTTGTCAGATAGGCACTGTGCCGCTGAGCTAAATCCCCAGCCTTATATAAATTTTTTTAAAGCTGTGACTATATTATGATATAACCAGTATGAATAAAACCTTCCGTGTTATATTTTCTAAAATATTTTCTGCCCACTAGAGGGAGAAGAAAAAATACCACAATAGCCTTTAGAATACTTAATGCAATAACATTTCCTCATTAATCAACATCATAAATATTTTTTTTAAAAAACCACTGTTGTTTTAGTTACAAAAGGGTTAAGTTCTTAACCTTACAGATGAACCTCCTCTCAAAGACAACATACTAAGCTGAGATTCTTAGCATCAAAAGAAATGATCACCTCCAGAGCCACATTCAATGATTAGTTACCTCAAAGACAGCACAATAAATTCAGCCCTTCAATCACTAAGAAACTCACCAGACCCTTCAGGTCTGCCCATTCTATCCACAAATAGTTCTAAATGTCAGTGGGCAAAGTTTTTGTAGAATTCGTGGACCCAAAGGTCAATAGTTAATAGAATTTGAGTCATAGTTCCATTAAAGACTGGTGCCGATCTATCTACAAGCTTCTACATTCTCCTTCATAAAATTTACAGCTAAATAGGATGTTTTAATAGTTGATAATACTTATTTGTAAAATGTATCAATACTTGTTTAACTTTATCATTAA